>JANHGD010003659.1:38743-52265 GCA_027560375.1 Imantodes cenchoa | reverse complement strand
CTGCCTGCAATTTGGCAGTTCAAATCTCACCAGGCTCAAGGTTGACTCAGCTTTCCATCCTTCCAAGGTGGGTAAAATGAGGACCCAAATTGTTGGGGCAATATGCTGACTCTGTAAACCACTTAGACCAGTCTATAAAGCATCTAAAGCAGTATATAAGTCTAAGTGCTATTACTATTGCTATCATAATCCCTTTATCCCCAGGAGGAGGAGGAGGAGGAGGAGGAAGTGGTGGTGGTGGAGGAGGAAAGAGGGCTCAATCATCAAAACCTAATCAGGGGGAACAAATAAACAAAAGCTTCATTAATATGTTTATTTTACCTATATCATTCACCATTCACTCATGTGCAAGCTATAAAACAGGATCAAAGCAATGTTGGCAACAGAACACTAACTCAAGGGAAGGTTTCCACTTGGCAAATGTCTAGCAAGCAAAAGTGAATGATAAACCAAACCAAACCAACAGAATCTGGTTCCATAGTTTATGGCTCTGAAATAAATAATGACTTATTCATAGAACTCTGTGAATGAAGATGTGACTGCTTTACATGAAATGTAAACTCAGTTACAGTCATTTGTGCTCTAGATGCATTTAGTAAACAACAGATGGAGAGTCATATTTTAACTTGAAATAATACAATATAAAACATCTATATTTTATATTAAATGTGGAACTTGAGAGCCACAATTCCCTTAATTTAGCATTTTTGTATCCTTCCATTGCTTGAAGACAGAACCATACATCCTGAGGCCCTCATGGCCCATGTAGTTTCCAAAAGTCTTGGATGTCACTTCTAGACACCTTCTTAAGCACAAAGGGAGTTAATTTGAAATAAATGGGCAATAATTATATTAATTCAATTCAATTCAATTTAAGTTAAGTTTAAGTATAAATTAATGTCTTATGGAGGCTGTGCCTGCTGTTGCTATCATTATTCTTCTGATTCTGCCCATTTTGTCCTGGCTTTGCTTACTTTTCCAGTTTCATTACCAACATGCCACTAAAAGGTATTCAGTCTTAAATTTTAAAAAAATCAAACCAATAACCCCCACCACCACACCTTTGCTTTTAAGGGGCTTAAGCAATATGAACTGCATCTCACAAAATGTAAAATTGGTTGAGCTAACATATATCATGGTTTCCAAATGAAGTTAATTGCCAAAGGATCAATTAAATCCATGTTTTATTGATCCAGGTATGATAATGGTATGGGGTTTGATAGATGCTATGATACAGAGACAAAACCCTTCTGTCAATGGAAATATCAAAAAGGTTCTGTCCAGATGAAAAAAGGAACAATTGTTGACTTGAGCTGACAATTTTTAGCATTACAATAATAATAATAATAATAATAATAATAATAATAATAATAATAATAATAATAATAATAATAATAATAATGGTATTTTAGGAATAATGATGATGTGGCAGAAACAGATGCAGTGGTGGGATGGGTTGCACTTACCCACCCCTACCGAAGCTGTCTGAGCATGCAGCCTGACATTGCGGGCGCGCATGCGTGCCCCACTCGTGCAATATTTGGTTTCTGCGCATGCGCAGAAGCTGAAATCTCGTGCAATCACATGTGCATGCGCAGAAGCAAAAAAAGCCGAAATCTCGCGCAAGCGAGTGTGCTCGGGTAAGATTTCGGCTTCTGCATATGCGCAGAAACCAATTTTTTTTTTAAAAAAGATGCCGTTGCTCGATTTGCTGTTGCTTCTGGGGCAGCAGAGTGGGCAGCAACCTGCCACTGAACAGATGATAGTAGAATAGAAAAATAAAGAATTGGAGAAAAGTTGCAAAATAATTTTCAAGAATTAAAAATTGAAACTGAAGGATTGTGGTATAAACTGGCTATATTGGTCTCAGGGGTTATCAGCACCCGGGGTGCTGTACCCAAAAATCGTGGAAGCCACTTTAAAAAAATCTGTGCATTGATAAAAATTCCATCTGGCAAGTACAAAAGACCACAATGCTTGGATTTATTCATCCAATTTATCCATTTATCCAGGATGGGATGAGGATTCCTGCCTCCTTCAGCAGCAGGTTGGACTAGAAGACCTACAATTCTATTACTTTTTAACATATTAACCGAGTTGCAAGGGACCTTGCAGGTCATCTAGTCAGCAGTGGGTTCCTACAGGAATGGGAGGGGGGTCCCGTCCCGGTAGGGCCCAGAAATTGTGCAATGGCCCCGGAGCTGTTGCATGGGGCCGCTGAGTGCCACCATCTTTAATTTTGGGTTTTGGGTTTAATTTTGGGCAACATCTTGTGAGTGTTGCCTCGCTCGCGCGAGATTTCAGCATTTTTTTGCTTCCGCGCATGCGCAGGAAGCAAAAAAACCAAAATTAAAGATGGTGGTGCCCAGCGGAGTGGAGCAATGGCTCTGGAACGAGGAACCTTCCCCTGCATCTAGTCCAACCCCCTTCCCAAGCAGGAGACACTACACCTGCCTCTACCTAGGATTGAACTCAGAATCTCCTGATTGTGAGAGCTCCACCTCTAGGCCACAGCAGCAGGCTTGAAACATTGCAATGTGTTAGATTCTTGGGAAGGACTCACTACATATGAGGCCTATACCTGCTAAAGAACTGGCAGCTGTGATTTCATCTTTTTGTATACATATAATAATAAATAATTCTTATTTTTTAAAAATATGAAATGCTTGATTAAACGGCAAAATAAGAAACTAACGATTCTCTTGAATTGAGTTTGATTGTAGCTAGACCTTTGTTTGACTCATGGACTTTTCCATGCAGTTCTCTTGGCATTAATATGGATGTGATTCAACAGTGTAGAAAAAATTTATACATGAATCATTCTCAAACTTGAAATAATGGACCACTCAAGAATGAAAAATCATTTTTCATAGCTGTACATAAAGCTAATTCCTCTACTAATTATGTCTGGCAATTTTGTGCTGTGAAGCAAATTTACTTCTACCATCTACTTGGTGCTTTGTTACGCTTGCTTGTTGGTATAGCAATATCTTGCTCTTTGGTCAACCTCAGAGTACAAAAATTGCAAACAAGACACCGGGGAGACTCAGTGTTGTTGCATGCTCACTTATTCATCTTTGTTACTTGGGTACATAACAGCTACTTACCTATCCACCCTCCTTTTAAGTATACAAAGTTTGCTTTTTGCAGTAGCACAGTCATTTGTCCATGACTCAATTGTATGAGCCTAAGGGCTACAACTGAGTTAAACTGCCATATGATAAAGGTCTGATTACTTGTATATTTATACTATTTCATTCTAGGATAATGTAGGAATCATTAAAGCGATTAGGTCTCACTATATTATTCTGTGATTGTCCATAGCTAGGAATTGCATGCAATTGACTCACAGCAAATAATAATCTACATATATAAAAGTCAAATATCACTCACTCATCACTAAATCTCCAGAACTGTAAAGCCTACAAACCTGAAACTTGGCACAAGACCTCTTGGCTTCTAGGTGCTCGCTAAGAAAGGATTTTTTGAAATGACTATCAGATCATTAGTATTTCTTATACAGTATTATATTAATTAACATACTCTGAGGTTAAGAAATTAGACATTCTACTCCCCCTCCCCATCTGAAAATAACTGTTCCAACTGCCAGTTGCCTTACATTAACACTCTCTGATGCTACCCCTTCACTAAACCAGGCATGCCCATGGCTAGCGCGTGTCTCATCCCGCCTGTGGGCTGGGAGTTTTGACATTCTACTCCCCCTCCCCACCTGACAATAACTCTGTTCCAACTGTCAATTGCCTTATATTAACACGCTCTGATGCTAAGGAGTTACGCATAAATTTTCAAGCTTTAGGTGTCAATGTATCAAGCCCAATCATAACTACTCATTAATTTTCAAGCTTTAACTATCAATTTGTCAAGCCCGATCACATAGTTTCATAGCAAAGCATGGGTATCCAGCTACTAGTATAGTGATATAATCTCTGTAAGTAGTATATTGCTCTGATGGAATACATTTTTCAAAGGATTGAAAAAAGTACTTTATTTGCACATTTTATCTTTATCTCTCTGGATAATTTGCCAGCTTTGATTTGGCTTTCTTTGAACTTCTAGTTAATCCTGTGTAAACATGTGCAGGCTTCTCCACTTATTTATCAGCATTCTTATTTTAATAGATGAGCAGTACTATTACTATATAAGTGAGCAATATAGTAGAAGTTTTCAAAAAAAATAACTTTATGTATCAAAGGGCATCAACATTATATGATAGAGAATCACAAATGAATAGCAGATAGAACAAATAAGAAAGCATCCTCCATTTTATTTCCTGGCCTTCTTGATGCACTTGGTTTTAGGGTCTGAAAATAGATTGTTGATGTAGTTATTGCTAACAGCCTTTCATTTTAGAACATTCCAATGGTCTGTAATTTATATAAAAATTATTGCTATATAACCCACCTGTAATCAGAGGGAAGACAAGATTGCTGGCAAAAGCAGGAAACTGAAGTGTTACTGTATGTTTTTATTTTAAGCAGTTTGGAAAAGTTGAGCTATAGTCTAGCCAAGAGAATGAATGAGAAACTAAGTGACAATTAAGATATGGAAATAAAAGGCCAAAACTACTTTGTGGCAGCTCTTTTCACGATAACAAAATCTTATCCTGATAGCCCAGTTCCACTGGAGGGAGTGTCTAGGTTTGGGAGATTTGGATATGTTGTGCTGATATTTGCAGTGATATGTGTTGGCTTGTATTCATAATTCACTCAAATCCATTCTTTTAAATATTCTTCAAATGCTGAAATATTGCTATGCTTCATGAACATATGTTTAGTCTTTAAAAAAAAAAAGAATCTGGAAGAATTTATCTGAAAAAAAGATGTGTCAATTACAGATGCCCTCTTCAGAAATTCAGAACAGTTCATTTCAATATAAGAACTATGGAAGCCTAGCTCCACCCCAATGACATTTATCTGATGTAAAGGCCTTGGTCAATTTCCACTGCAGGTGAATTTGGTAGGAAAAGCTTTTTCATGCATAGCTACATATATGGAGTTTCCCATGAGATCCAGAACTAAATCCCAGGGGTACAAAAATCAACTGTATATAGAAATATATTTTAAACCAGGACAGTTGTGAGTCACGTGTTTGTTTGTTCGTTTGTTTTCCAAATTACAAATTCAATAGCTGGTTAGTGAAGATGTTACAATAATTTCTCAGATAGATAAAGTGTGCTGATTTAAAACAAAAGTAAATAGGAGAACATTAGAGGCAGTTGAAAAAGACCTTCTAGCTCAAGTTCATTAATTTATGTGCTTTAGCTATTCCTCTTTCTGAAAGATGTAATCTCACAGCAATTCCCATGATCCTGAGATAAGCAGGATTTTTGTCCACTTTTCACTAGCAGTAAACTAATGTTTCCAGGCTTTTAAAACAATGAAGGGTGAAAAATAGACCAAATTGCAACATTAAGTGAATACTTTTTTAATGCATCTGGCATCTGGCCTGCACTAATAGAGACATCTATTACTGGATGGCCATTGCCACACTAAAAGGGGCTTCCATGGGTGGATGAACCCTCAGAAATTAAGTATAACAGATAGAATTTTTAGATTACCTCACATGTATTGAGAGTAGCATAATTTATTGAGGGAGATATAGTATTCATGAAAGTAAAAATCTAACTTGAGCAAGGATTAATGGAGATTTACACCTTTAACAGGAAAAAAAAGTTTTATTTAAGGAAATACATGATAGAGTTCATTAAAGCTTATTCTAGGTAAATACTATGAGTCAGAGATGCAGAGAGCAAGAGCTGGTTGCATGATTATTGCAGTCCCTGAGATCATCAAACTAAGAGCAGTCAGAGTGAAAAACCCAAGGGAACCTGTGGTAAATCCTTAACTGTGTACACTGCCCCTTGAGGGCCATAAATTGTGAGATAGCAACATCAATAACATTTAGGCTTATCTAATGCACCATAGCACTTTACAGCACTTTCTGGGCAGTTTACAATGTCAGCATATTTTCCCCAAGAATCTGGGTCCTCATTTTACCGAGTTCAGAAGAATGGAAGGTTGAATCAACCTTGAGTCCCATCAGAATCAAACTCCAGGCTGTGGGCAGAGTTTGCTTGCAATACTGCACTTTAACCATGGTACCTACTGGCTTCCTCAAGATGCTGAAAAGTCTGTGACATCAAAGCTAATACCTCAAAAGCAACATTTTCACAGGTTTTGCTCCAAATCTTAGTCCACCAAGTTAAAATTAAATAATATAGTTTCTGGCATGATCTACACACAAGACATGGACATTCAGAGTTATGCTTATTCATACTGTCCATCTATTTTCTGTACAGTATCTTTTATTATTGCATAGCTTCAACTTCAGCAGTCAGAGCTTGCCCTTTTTAAAATAAACAAATCAATAAATCAATAAATAAACACTCAAGGGCCACAGGACATATTTAGAAGAAGTACAGCTGGCATTTTCAGATTTTATATTCAACCCATCAAGGATTGTTTTGCTTTGCTTCTTCATTCTCTAAAACTTGTCACAAATTGAACTGCTAAATTTTGATGACCTAACTTTGGCAGGTCTATAGGTTTTCCGACTGTGTTTAATAAGCAGCTAGTGCTTCAATGTTTCCTCAGTACATTTTATGGGCATTGCAACTTGGTGTCTGTGGAGTTGTTATATTATTGCTTTGATTTAAAGTTTCTTTTTAACCAGGCTATTTCCTGGGAAGATTCCCTCCACTTCTTCCTCATTTGTCACTAAACTTTGGAGTTTTGTACCAAAGGCAACATTATTTCAGAAAGGTCACAGAAGAACTGCCATGTACCCAAATTGATAGATGGCTACATTGAATTACGACAAAACCTTAAGAACAAGGTACAAAATTAATTTCTGTTACACAAGGGTTTCCCACTCCCCCCTTACTGTTTGTTATACTAGGAAGTCAGGGGTCATTTGTAGGCCATGTTTAAAATGCCTATTAAAGCCCCAGAATAAAACAATATTATTCAATTGTCATGCATTTCTTTGCTCCTGTATGATTTTATAACCAAAGCATTAACTATTATTTGAAGTTTCTTATCTTCAAAACCAGACTAATAATGCAGTTTTCTGTAAACAGTTCTGAATGCTTTTTGTTTTTATGTTCGTTTATTGAATGCTAAAAAAGATCATCTCAAGTGTTGATTGATCAATCTAAGAGGAGATCTTTCCCCCTGTCAAAACTTCCAATTTCTTTTTGATAGTTTGTTATAACCTTTTAAATCTTGATCATCTCAGGGTCAAAATACTTGGAGTTTTATTTCAAAGTTCAAATATACTTCCCCAATTATTAAAAAAATTAAGATGAGACATTAATAAATTGAAGATAGGCCTTTTCAATTGTGGAAAGAGATTGCCATAAAGTCTGTCTCCCACATTGAATCTAGTTTTCTGGAAAGAACTGCTTTGTGGTGAATTTAATATGTTTTGTATGAAAGTCAATGAAAATAGTGTAATGATGTTTCTAATATTAAAGCTATACTATATAATATAGCTTTATAAAATATAAAATAAAACAAAGTACCTCTTTCTCAATTTTCTCCCTACATTAGTCCAGCAGACATGACATACACTATTCCTCAAATTCTGGCAATGTGGCACCAATAAGCATCAGGGCGCTTAAGATATATTCCATACAATTTGGCAGACCTTAAAAGATTCTAATGTTCTCATATGCGATTTCTCAGCAATCTCAAAATTTTGCAAAATTTTCACATGTTTGTGTAAGATCAGATAAGTGTTTATCATTTTTCCATGAGATCTCATAAGATCTTGGAGATACTTATTACTTATTTTCAACTTGGATTTAGGAAGTCTCATGGGATTCTAGCCATTTTTGGTTTAATGGTCTCCTGAAAATGTATAGTGATGACATGAACAAAGATTGTATATATGCACACACATCTGCAGGTACATATACAGATAAACATATGTACCTACACATACACACATATCTACATCTTCACCGCATAGAAGGTGCCATCTCAAACAATCATTCCTACCAGCTCTAGATCACTAGATCTCCTTTTATTTTATCATTGCATTTTATTTCAATCTACTTGCAAAGTGCTCTTGTTCTCTTGTGACAACTGTACATTTTATAATTTTATGAAATTTAAATGTCCTGGATTGAAATAACTCATTCTCCATTTTCTACATAAATTTCCCTAAAAATTAGCATTGATTTCAGAAGTTGGACTTTGCAATACTGCCTATATGGTGCAGTGTCTTTTTTTCCTGAAATGTATCAGACCTATTGATCTGCCTCAGAAGATCTTTCAGTGTTAAATGTTGCTGGAATAGTATTTGGGTTTTCTTTTATAGTGCAACCTGATGCACAATTATTTAGAAGAAAGATCTCAGATAAATAAGCATAAGATTGCAGCCTCCGTTGATTTACTGATGTGCTTGAATCTATTATTGAGCTTTTATCCATCTTTTATTTTTAAAAAATCCAATAGGAGCTGGTTTATATTGTATAACACTCAGAAGACAGTGATTGATTAGCCATTAGCTATTATTAATAAGTAATAGAAAGGTGGGGTATAAATCCTTCTAAAACCGTAAACAGAAATATTTCTTGATACATCCCTATTGTTTGTAAACCAGTTCTTATTCCATAGCCAAGAATATTTACATCTGAGAGCAAGCCTTATTTCCTCTTGTTGAATGTGTAAATTTTTTACTTGAATTATATCACAATATATCAGGAGTGAAATGCTACTGGTTCAGACTGGTTCGGGAGAACAGTTAGTGGATATGTGGCCTGGTTGGCCGAACCAGTAATGACAACTGGCTGGTCACGCCCCCAAACTGGTCCCTGGTCGCTGCTCGCTTACTGCCCCACCCAGTCTCTGCTTTGCAGCTTGCCTGCCAGAAGCGCTGTGCCCTTGATCTGCTTGTAGGTAAGCCTGTGAAGTCATGGCCTACCTCGCTGCCCCTGCCCCCCACCATCTCAGCCCACCTTCCCTACTCCACCTCACAGCCCCGACATGCTTGCCTGCCTTCCACATGGCCTTCCCAGTGTCCCTGTGGCCAGCTTGCAAAGGCAGGCAAGCGGAAGGCCACATGGAAGGCAGGCAAGCATGTCAGGGCCATGGGGAAAGGAGGTAGCAGCCTAATCCCTTCCTCGCAGCCCCGCCATACTTGCCTGCCTTCCATGCAGCCTTCCTGGCAGTCTCCCACAGCCACTTGCCTTCCGAGGTCAGCATCCAGCCTGGCCTGGCCAGTGAGTGGGCGGGCAGCTCTTGGTGGAGACACAGCCACAAAATGAAAGTGAACAGTGCTGCCGCAGTGGTGTTCTGGGACGGCAGGCATCAGGCATAATCTATCCAAAAATGCTAATATTAGACAGTTCAAGGGTGTCCATAGGGGAGCGGACAAGAAGATATGGTCATGCCATTGAAGTCCCACTTTTTTGTCTATATGCTTGAAATATTAATAAAAGGGCAGGACTTCATTCTGGTTCCCCCCAACATACACAGATGCCCCTAAGAGAAGAATCCCTCATTTTCAAAAAACTATGATTTGGGAGGAGATTTTTTTTGTTCTTTAATCATTGGTTAATTTTTGTTAGGTCTCCAGGCTACCCTTAAAATGGCTTTGGTGACTGGATGCAGTCCATGACTCACCAGATGGCCATCCTCCGTATTTTGAATGATGCCATAAATTCAATGTGATGGTGGATTTTTTTTTCTGCCATGTTGTGAGTCACTCTGTGCATTACAAACAGGAATGGAATAAACTTTACAAGCAGAAGGGATTGAAAAGAGCATTTCTGAACTCATTCTTCTAATATGCTTTCATTTGCTAGGAAGATGGCAAGCAATCTCCATAGAAATGTATGACTGACATCTTGCCACAACAAAACAAGTTCCACCAATATGTTTGAAGCACTGCCCAAATAGACCTGCCATTTTGGATAGAAAAGCCATTGAAATTTACTGGCTTAACTTAAATCTCCTTCTTTGGCATCTTTTCCAGAGCTGGCTGCATTATTTGTTAATCTGGGCTGGCTTCTACTTCAGACTGAAGTTTTACAACATATGGCTGCTGGTCATTAGCCATACTGGGCTGTAGTAAAATATTGTGCTCCTGTTTATAATTTCCTATCTAATTTAGAAAGAACCTAAACCTGATTTTGGAAACAAAAGGAAGATTGAAACAGTTGTGGAATTAAGGAAATAAGGCTAAAAATAATAATAATGTTTTCTTGGACCTGCCGAGGAAATCAAAACAGATACGAATATTGCAACAGACCAATTTATTTTGTTGCATTCACCATACAGCATTAGTTGGTTGATAAATATGTCAATGATAACTAAGTATGTGAAATGGCTGGGCTTTTACCATGCATCTCTTTATGGCCACAATAGGCCAGAAGTTGATACCACATTGTTTCAAGCTGAAAACAAAAGGAAAACTGTGACTTCTGGTTGAAAGCAATTCTGAGATTTGGAGAAAGGCTGAAATTGCTAGTCTAATGATTCATGGGAATGCTGGCTCAAATGGAGTGACTTTCTGGCAGGTCAACTGAGTTCTTACTGCACCTGCATCTTCAAATGAAGTCTCCAAGGGACGCTGAGCCCTAAAAATAGATGAGATTTATCTTTACCTCTCAGCAAGGTGCATCAAGCATTACTCATTTTACATTCTTTAGGGCAATTTCCTACCATTAGAGCTGGTTGGGCAAATATATCACAATACCCCTATGGGGTATTTTTATATTAGGAACATATTTTTCACAAGTGAGTTCGGTGATTTGGTGGAGAAGCAAGCACAGAAAGGAGACTAAAGCACAGATGGGAAAGCAGGCTTGTTGCTGTCATTGAAAGTGGCCATAAAGAATGTATTCCTGTGCAGAGCAAATGCCATCCTTCCTGCAAAATACAAGGGTTCTTATCAGGGAATTTCCAGGGAGAATATTGAACTTGTGCCCTCTCTCCTGTTCGCCAAATTCAGCCCTGTGTCACAAGAGAATCAAGCAATCTTATGAGGCTGTGTGAAAGAAAGAAAGAACAAGATCTTTCAGTCAGTTGTGAATGGACTTTTGCTCTCATTTGTAACTGAAAGGGGGGACAGATGGTGATATTGCAGCTAATTGTGATGGGAACGGTGTAAAACAGTCTCGTCAAGCTATTCTAAAGAAAGGAAGGTTATGTGCTCTGTTGTAATGAACTGAAGAAAAAAAAGCTTCTTTTCTCTGGCATGAATAGATATAAACAAGGGAAATGGGCTGCTTTTTATGGAGCTCAGCAATGCTATAGCTCTCCTTAGCTTTTGGCTTTAGCTAATGGGGGAAAGAAAAAAGAAGAAAGTAAAAGAGAGAGAGAGAGAGAGACAGACAGACAGAGAGAGAAAGACAGAGAGAAACAAAGAGAGAGAGAGAGAGAGAGAGAGAGAGAGAGAGAGAGAGAGAGAGAGAGAAGTTATGACCATTACATCACCCCAATAAAGTCACATGATCACAATTCAGCAATTGGCTCACATTTATGACTGTTGTAGCATATTGCAGTCACCTGATTACAATTTGCAAACCTTCCCAGTCAGCTTCCCACAAGTAAAATCAGTTGGGGAAATCAGATTCACTTAATGACTATGTGATTCACTTAACAATGATATGATTCACTTAATGGTCAATAGTGGTAAAATCAAATCTGATCATGTGATGACTCACTTAGTGACCACCTTGTTTTCTGGCCCCAATTATGGTCATAAGTCAAGGACTATAAT
Source organism: Imantodes cenchoa (assembly GCA_027560375.1). Classification (NCBI taxonomy): domain Eukaryota; kingdom Metazoa; phylum Chordata; class Lepidosauria; order Squamata; family Dipsadidae; genus Imantodes; species Imantodes cenchoa. Next base: position 40,514 of record JANHGD010003659.1, on the reverse strand, counting down.
GCCTTCCAGTTTCACATACAACATCCAAGTACAAAAACATATTTCCTAAGGAAGAAAATCCTCCTTCTCATTCTCATCATGTTTTTTCCATATCTGAACCAGATGTAGAGATTTGCCAGCATATCTTTTCAGGTGATGCTCAAAACAGAAGTCGGATAACAGTTATTTGCTTATAAGATTAAGTTGTTGTTTTTTAAATCCATAAATGTTTTTCAAAATCAAGTACTCGCATCTATAGTAATGTGTGATTTTCAGTATTGGATAAGCAAAAGGCATATCTGCCCAATATATATTTTCTTTTTCTGAAGTCCTTGAAGAATTGCTGCAGAAGTTCTAGTATAGGGGGAAAGGCGGCCAGAAAAAATGTTGCTTCTTATGGGTTGCAGCAGGATGAAGAAATCATCAAAGTTTTAATGGCAGGAAAGAGGAATCAAGGCAAGATTTGCACAAGACTCTTCTTCTGTGGCCTCACAGATAACACACAATATCTAAAGAGAGATTTCAAGGAGAAAATAAAGTTCCTTTTTCATGCAAGCAACATTGATGTTCATGCTGTGTGTTGCAACTGTCATAAAGAGAAGCATATGCCATCTTCTAATTAATACCTTCCTTTAAAACAAATAATACTTAAAGCTGAAATTCCAGATCTTTTCCTTTGGAGTAAGTTCAGCTGGATTCAGCAAAACTTCTGATTAATCTAACCTGAAAGTTGCCCATTTATTACAACAGCTAAAGAGTGTTTATCTGTTTTTCTTAAACATAACTGTTTTATTAATATCTACCAGGTTAAATCATATATGAATGGAAGTGGAGCAACTAGTTTGGTGGAATTAACAGCAATATTTGTTGGTATCTTCGGTCAAGGATGAAGAGGGATCCCTCTTCCAGGCATCGTGTTTGGATTGGTATTTCTCCAGTTTTACTTTTTTAAAAATGAAGCCTTAATATGTTAACAATTAGGAATTGTTGTGTTTAAAGAACATATGTCTGGGATAAATCAATGCTGTAAAGTAGACAGAAGAGTCTGCAACTGTAGCCCTCTTTGGGACCGAAGGAAATCTATTCCAGTTACTCTTCTAAGCACTTCTATCTGAAGGTTGAACTATTGTGATCAATGTGATCTAGCCCTAAAATTCTCTCATGACTCGATTCCACTTTTTCCATTTAAGCTAATTGAAATTTTGTCTGCTAAGCAAAATAATAGAAGAATCTAAGGTGATTGATTCATGGGAAAACAACATTCTCAGGAGCAGATGTTCCATTCTCTTCTGAAATATCACCTAGAATAACTACATTGTGCACTGAATGTAGACAGCTGTCTGCAAAAAAGCATAGCACAATAAAACTGCTGGTGCTTTAAGGTGCTACAGCCGCTGTTTTTGTTTTTATTCCAAAGACTGACTCTCTTACTCTTGTAAAAACTATGTATTACAAATAGCAATGCAACAGCAGAAACAGAGGACAGATACAATAACAAGATGAATGGCAGAAAGAAAATGTTTACAAATTGCTCTAAATGAACGTAGCATATGCCTTGCAAATACTAAGGCTCCTTGGGATGGTGTTTTACCTTTCTTAAAGAAAAACAATTAAAGTAGCAATGGCACCTAGACTTATATACCGCTTCATAGTTCTTTACAACCCTCTCTAAGCGGTTTACAGAATCAGCATATTGCCCCCAACAATCTGGGTTTTCATTTTACCCACCTCGGAAGGATGGAAGGCTGAGTCAACCTTGAGCCTGGTGAGATTTGAACTGCTGAACTAGCAG
>JANHGD010003658.1:85015-96294 GCA_027560375.1 Imantodes cenchoa | reverse complement strand
AGGAAAACTAACGTTCCAGAAAAACAGTGATTTTGCTGTGGGGTGGGTGGGGAGTTCCAATCAGCTTTTGAAACAGCAGCCATCTTCAAGCTAAGCAACAACAACAACAAAAAGTAACCACTTTCTATCGTACATTTAGTTGTCTTTTAGAAGATCACTACACACGTGTTCCTAAATACTGTGGTCCAAATGACAGATCGCAAATAGCAATGAGGAACTACATCAAGTAGTAGCACTAAAAAAACTGTCTACAGTTTCATACCTCATAGATATACCCCTCCAAATGCCATTATTTGCTTGCAAATTGACAGGCAGATATCAAAACTTGCCTCACAACTGTCAAGGGCCATGATGGTGAACCTATGGCACCTATGGAGCCATATCTGAAGGCATGCAAGGTATTGCCCAATGTCAGTGATGGCGAACCTTTTTTTGCTCGGGTGCCAAAAGGGCATACATGTGTGCGATAGCGCACGTGTGTGTGCCCATACCCATAATGCAATGCCCTCCCTTGTGCATGTGCACACGCACACACCCCACGCTTCCCACCAAGCGCGCAGGCCTCACTGAAGCCTTCGGATTTTCAGTAGGCCCGTTGGGCCGTTTTTTGCCCTCCACAGGCTCTGGAGACTTTCCTGAAGCTTGGGGAGGGTGAAAACGGCCTCCCTCGGCCCTCTGGAAGGCCAAAAATCAGCTGAGCATGTACATGCACACTGGAGCTGAGGCAGTGCGTGTGTCCTCAGATATGGCTCACAGTGCCACTTGTGGCATGCGTGCCATAGGTTCACCATCACCGCCCTATGTTATCTCCAGCATGCCTATGCGTGCTGACCAGCTGATTTTTGGCCTTCCGGAGGGTGAGCAGGAGGCTGTTTTCGCCCTCCCCAGGCTTCAGGAAAGCCTCCGGAGCCTGCATAGGGGGCGAAAAACAGCCCAATGAGCCTACCGGAAGCCCGGAGGCTTCAGTGAGACCTGTGCGCATGGTGGGAAGCATGGGTATGTGTGTGTGCGCATGCATGGGGGGAGAGCACTTCATTATGGGTCTGGGCATGCATGAATGCGCGTGCCATTTTGGCACCTGAACAAAAAAAGGTTCGCCATCACTGGTCTAGGGAGAATGATTTGTGTTTGCTTCTAGAACTGATAAGTAACATTTGATGTGGGGGGAGGTAGAGGAATCAACCAATTGCTTCCCTTAATTTGGCTCACATTAAATCAGTAAAGACAACACCATTCATCAGTCCTGTTATTGTGGCAAAATAGAGATCAGCAATGGAGATAACATAATTTATTGTGCAGGCATACTTTTCTGCTGGATTAAGGAGCTGTAGGTTTCACTTTAACATGGCTGTATGGAAAAGCCCTATAATAGTCATTTATAAGCAGTAGCATTTATTCCAGAGGAATGCACAATTTGCTTAACATTATTATTTATGGAAATAAAAAGATGTTTATTTAAAGCTGATGCATGGTGTAATGCTACCCTCTACTGTTGATTTCTGGAAAACACATATACATTATATTTTAAAGACAGGAGAAATTAAGAGAAGCATTTTAAATAAATGATGAAGAATGTTCAGAACTGTGAATTTGTTTGACCTTAGGACCAGCAATCATTCTAAGTAGAGCAAAAAATGGTAAAAGTGTCCCTCAGTTTTCTTTAACAGAAAAAAATAGAGTTGTTCAAACATTAACGGGTAAGGAGGATTGCCTAGATGCTTATTTCCTTTCCCCACTGTCCTATCAGAGCTGAAGAAGCTTCTTGGATGAGAAGCGTAATATCTTCAAAAGAAAAAAACAGAAAGTTCAGTTGTCTCTTGAAAAAGCACCTTGGCACAACCATGGCCTGGATGACTGAGAATCTCTACAGACTATGATGAACTCCATTTTATTTCCTGAATATTAAAGGAATATGTCACACAGTAGGTATAATTTACCCAGTGAATAAAGATTTGGATGCAAATCTAGTTATATGAGAGCCGGTAGTTCACTGATTTCTCTGAAATGTGACTTTGATTTCCTTTTAAAAATAATTTTAATTAAAGATTTCCTAACTTTTAACAGTCAATTCCATTTTATTTATTACAATCTTATCCAGCAAATGAAAAAGAAGAGCGTCAAAATAGAGAGGTGTAAATAAGCACAGACAGCAATCAGCTTTAAAAGTGATATTAATTTCCTATGGAATAAGCAATTCAACATTTTTTGTAGCAGTCAGAAGTTTTGATAATGTAAAATGGTAATTTAATTGATATATGTCATTCTTTTATTTCATATTAATGTAAACAATTTTTATCAAATTATACTTATCTCTTGATTAGCCTGGGAAAATATTTTTTGAAAGATTTTTTTTTAATGATTTGGTCAATACATCATAAATCTCTTACATACATACATGCTTAACAAACAGGCCTCTGCCAGCAAGGATATTTTCAATGGGAAGACTCCTATAAATTTAAATTACTGAATAGGTTTTTGTAAAAAGAAAAGTGGTCCTTTAGATTTCTGGGCCTTAAGCCAATCCCAAGAATAAATCAGCTTGTCTAAGAACTTTGAAGAATATATGATTTAATGTATAGATGTTCAAGAGCCATTTAATGACATAAGTATTTTCAAAAGCAGTTTTTCTAAAGGAAAAAAATGACAATAGTGTCACCTGAATATTTAAGTTAATTGTGTATTATTCCTACTTGTAGGTTAAATTGAATTCCAAAAAGTTTCTACAGGCATTCTATATTGAAACATGCTCTCTTTTGATTCTATTAGAAATGGAAAAGAACACATTCAAACATAAGTGATATCTAACACTTGTCATACATGTGGATATTTTATTTTTATACTCTTATAACAATCTTTTTAGACAACCATTAAGCTTTTATAAACTCACAATCATTTATGAACAAAGATGGGACCATTAATTATTTTGATTATATTTTTATCCCACTTTTTCATATATACCTTAAGGTGGGCAAACGTATCTTACTCGTGCCTATTTTCCTTACAACAACCCTGTGGGGTGGGTTGAGCTAAGAAAGAGTGACTGGCTCACAGATTCCTGCTTTCTAGGCTATCACTTTAACCACTAATAGACTATCATAGTCTTCATGGATTCCGAAGAGATTGATTCTTATCATGAATGAAATTTACAACATTCAAGACTAGAATAATTCAAAGCACCTTAATATCATCATTTGTTTCAAGGCTATTTCAATAACCATTCATTTGGGTTGAGTAGAATGGAGTCCGAACAGTTTTTTCAGTTCTTTTTCTAGTTATTGTTTACTTCATGACTTACTGGGTCATATAGTCCAAATACAAGATAAGCTAAATGTTTATAGAAAAGATGACAACAGGTCTATTAAAAAAATAGTTTAAGTCCTATATGAACCCAAAAGGGCATCAAGGTGGGGAAAAGTCTTTTTTATATTCTTACAGAGATATTCAGTGTCTTATTGTCAAAAAACATACTTTGTTTGCTGCTCTTTTTTCTACTTCCATACTCCCCATTCTTATATTTGCTTGAGCCACAGTGGTGCAGTGGTTAGAGTGCAGTACTGCAGGCTACTTCTGCTGCCTGCAATTTGGCAGTTCGAATCTCACCAGGCTCAACGTTGACTCAGCCTTCCATCCTTCTAAACTGGGTAAAATGAGGACCCAAATTGTTGGGGGTAAAATGCTGACTCTGTAAACCGCTTGGAGAGGGCTGCAAAGTACTGTACAGCGGTATATAAGTTTAAGTGCTATTGCTATTGCTTAATATAAGCCAATCTGAAAAAACCTATGTTCTGAAGCAGGAGTGTCAAGCTCAATTTCATTGAGAGACACATGAGGGGTTATGTTTGACCTCAGGGGGCAGGCGTGGGCGTGGCCAAGGTGGGTGGCCCAGCTCGACATCACTTGTGTTGGCAGTATCTATGGTGGCCTGAGTGCTTTCCCAGAGAAAACAGGTTCCCAAGCTCCATTTTCAGCTGTGACGGCCTTCTGCAACCCTCTGCCAGAAAAAAACAGAGCTCGGGAAGGTCGCCTGCAGCCCTCCTGAGCTCTGTTTTCGCTGGCAGAGGCACCATGGGCCGGTCCTTCACTGCTTCCAGGGAGGCCCTGCGGGTCAGATCTAAACACCCTGCAGGCCAAATCTGGCCACCGGGCCTTCAATTTTACACACCTGTCCTAAAGCGTATGATCTCTAAAATCCTGAACACTGGCAAAGTCTCATTAATCATTAATCATGTGCATGCATCCCTTCACACGATTTCAGTTCCATGCATGCTCAGTGTAAGGATTTAGCCCGAAACACAGCTGAGAAGCTGATCAGCTGTGCTTCAGTCGAAGAAATAAAGGTTAGTATTAACCTGGGGGCAGGCAGGAGGGCTCTTTTTCAAGCAGCAGAAGAGGAAAAGCTGTCAAAACACAGACAAATTTGACAAAAATTCCCCGAAAAAATATGGTGGCGCCCACGGACCAGGACTGCCCAAACTGGATCTGTGATGCCATCGTCGCATCACCAGCGGGTTGCTAACGGTTCGGGTGATCTGGTCTGAACCGGGAGGAACCCACCCTGGTATTATCACAAGTTTTATTTATAAATATTTTACTTGGTTCAATTTCCTTTTCAGGATGCTGGTTGGACTCTGAGTGTCCTAATGCCACTGAAGCTCTGTTGACATTTCTTCTGAGGAAAAAGAAGAGTCTAAAATCAGCTTCCTGCATCAATAATAATAAACATACTAAAACTGTTATTAGGGATTTTACTGTAAATTAAATATTTATAGAGATAGAAATCATTTTGTTGTATCTTAGGAAAAGGTGTTACTAAAACTGCTTGTACTTATGATTAAGGGGAAAGTTATTTTTATGCATTCCTTTTTTTTACTATATTCCTTTTTCCTATTTTTTCTATTTTTTCTTATTTGTGCCTTCTATCTTTTTCTTTACTAATTTTGAATTAGTTTTTATTCTGCAATCCTGGATGCCAGATCCATTCTTGCATACAAACAACCATCCAGCTTGAAGCAGAGTCTTACAAGGAACAAAAGCCAACATGAATAATGATCCTAATATAAAAGCCAAACCTAAATGTCTACTTTGCTCCTACATTTACACTAGTGATGGGTTGCTCCTGGTTCGGCCCAGGTCTGTGAACCAGTAGCAGCGGCGGGAGGCTCCACCCACCCGCTTGGGATGCTTCTGCACATGCAGAATGGGTACATCATTTTTTATTAAATAGAATAAATGCGATCATCATTGTCATGAGTAGTAATTTGCCCTTTCTATCAGTAGAAAATTATCTGACCATTTTGAATTGATATTCAAGGCTGTACCAAAACGGCTATATATGTGCAAGTTGTGTATCTGTGTTCATCCATTTAAGCTGTATCTATGCTTTCATTGTACTATATTGCTTATATTAATCTTGTATTTGGTGGTGTTGCTTATTTTCTACTTAACAGAGTCAGTTGTTAAGATATTACTTTTTGCAATTTGAATATCGTTTTTCCTTGTGTTACAAATCAGGCCTCAAAACTTAAAGTCTACAAAATGTCTATTGATCCTGTACACATAAACATTACATGTATGGCTTTTCTGTGTCTCTACCTCTTGAGAAAAATTGCTTTCCAAAACTTTAAATACTTTATCATATTTTTTATTAAAGCTTCAGTTTATTTTTGAATTATATACAAAATATATAGTTGGATATGTAATAGATATATAATTATTGAGCATGAGTCTGAAATTCATTTCTTCTGCACTATTTGAAAGATTTAACATAAGAAATATTAACATAAGAAATACTGAAACACCTATCATCTGAGAGGGAGAAAATTCTTGAGATAATGACAGCATTTTACATCAGAGGTTTCTGCATTTACAATTTTTTTAAAAATTGATTTGCTTTTCCCAAATAACCTTCACTACTTTTAGTTAATGCTGGATTATTTGCTTGCCCGATTTATAAAATGCAGTATGTATACATTGTCATTATCTTTCCTTACCTTTCTCTTTCAGTTTTTTTAAACATTCCTTTGTTGTCTGTTTACATATTGTATCCTTTTAAATTCACAACTTGGCCTATAGTCAGTTTTTCTTTGGCAACATACTATCTTGTAGAAAGATAATAAGGTGTCTCATTAGTAGATTAATTAGTTGTACAACATTTTAATAGCCTGTTACATGAAAAATTATTCAAAGCTATTTTCCCGTTGTTGTGCAATATAACTTATGATTAGGTCATAAAATAGTTTATTAACACTTATTTATGTTAAAAGGATGCTGCCAGTTTCATTCCCCCCTTCCCTGTTAATATGAATAATGTCTTGTAAAACTTAAAAAAAAAACCTGTAACATCATTTATATTAGGTAAGAGTACCTTTCCCCAAACTTGATGCTTTTCAAATGTAAGGGCAACTTTAAAAAAAAAAAAAAATCCTAGCTCCCTCTTTTAAAGGGTTAATGTTTTTTTTTACTTTATTCTTAGTTTTATATTATCATTCACTCTCCAGCTTTTATATATTAGTAGTCCTGTTTGATGTTGAAGTAGCCTGGAAATTGTTCTCTTTTACTGAGTTGCTTCTCTATCATTCAGTCCTTATTGGTTTTATAGGAGGGAGAAAGCAATTAATTATTTGTTGACTGGCTGTAGCTGGCCCTCATGTTTGCAAGACTTGTGAAGATGTAAAACCTGCTACTTTTTACTAGCTGGTAGTTTCAGAGCCTCAATGCTTACTTCACCAAATTGTTTTAGTTTCACCTCCTCCATTCACAGCTGGTTGCTTTTTCAGTTCTCCATCTCAATGTCCTTTCCAATGACACCCACACCCTGTCCAGGCCTTCAGCATTTCTCTTCTATCTCCCTGCAGTACAGGTGTGTGCTTTGCTGTCTTCGAGTCCCAGAAACAAAAAACCATAATGAAAGAAAACTCACATCAGCAGCCTTGAGTATTTCTTTCCACATTGATGCAGAGAAGTTTGCATAATATTGAGAAAAACATTTTTAGTTGGGAACAAAAAAGTCTAAAAATGCTCTACAATTTCTGGTGCTGCTTTAGTACAATGACTTGGGCCAATCTCTCTTTCTCTCAGCTCATTCTACATGAAGACTTATTCCTTTGAGGATGGGAAACCAATATATAATTGCTTTTGTGCTTTTTAAAAAAAGAAATATATGAATGCTGTTAAGTTGGCGTTGAATGGAAGAGGCAGGACTCCAGCATAGTGACTACAGTTCTTTATTAGGTAAATCAGTACATCTGACTGACTGTGCTGGCCAGCAGCTCCTTCTTTTAAAGAGAGCTGTCAGGCAGCTCAGCCACTGAAGTTGCTCTAATTTCCAACCTTCCATTTGGACCAATCATTTTAAACTACTTCTTGTTTCCCTCTTCAATGCGGACTTTAGTGAAGCTGTCGTCCCACACTTCACTCCCTATTACCATATTTAATACCCCTCCTCCTGGAAATGATGTTATCCAATCAGCTATGTTCAACTGATGTAATCACGCAGGTAGGCAGGGTGTTGATGGGTGTGACTTAACCTACGCAGCTCAGTTAGTACAGTGGCAGCGGCCTGGGCAGTCAGGTCTGCTGCTGCTCCGGAGTCAGCCAATGGAAGTTCTCCTGGGGCATGGCTGATTCCACCTGAATCAACACCCCCAGAACTCTCTGCTGGCTTCTTGGTTCCTCAGGTGAGTGTATGCATTGCTTATCCATGTTTGAGATTAGCGTATGTGGATCCTCAAGTTGTGGGTTGCAGCCCAGAGGTGTTTGGGTATCGTCTTGATGCCTTAGGATAGAGTTTCCTACATGGGCCCGGAGTTGATCTATGTGTCTCCTCCATATTATGCCATCTTCTAATTCCACTTGGAAAGGGGACCTTTAATTGTGATTTCTTGGGCCGGGACCCAGGAATCCCTGGCATCAGGGATGGGTTCTATTTTTTTTACTACCGGTTCTGTGGGCATGGCTTATTTTGTGGGTGTGGCTTAATTGTCATATGACTGGGTGGCTGTGGCAAATTCAAGGTCACTCACGTCAATGGGTGCCTCGCCAGGCCCCTCCCCTCCCAGCCATTCCTTGTGTTGAGGATACGGTGACTAAGCTTCAATGCAATATGCGGTTACAGCTTGATATTCAGAGACAGACCAGAGTTTGTTTAGTGATCAAAAAAATACTTTACTAACTAGAAGTGATAAATAAAAATAACAAGTCCATACAATGTTGAAACACTAAGTTTCTAGATAAATAGCACAAAGCTATAGTCTATAGCACAAAGCTATTTTTCAGCAAACCTTTAAATAACAATTTTTCAGTCCTTCTCACACAGAGATACAGCAACTCAATAGCAATTCAGCAAGATAGTAGCGAGAGAATACAGCGAGAGAGTGAGCTTACTAACATGTGCTCATTATATTCATTTTCAATCAGCCAACACCCTTTTTCATTTAAAACTATATCACATAATTTTACAGACATTGAATCATAGCTTACACAAACAGCAAACCCAACCATGTTAATCTATACTTTAACATCTACCATCAATTTTACAGTTTTGAGTGTGTTTCTTCAAGATTGTTCCAGTCAAACCACAAGGCTAGTAGTTCAACCTCCCGTCTGTATGAGAATTCGTCATTGTCTTGAATGAGACCTATCACTGTTGTATCATCTGCAAACTTCAGTACTTTAACAGAAGGATCTTTTGAGATGCGTCATTGGTATATAGAGAGAAGTGGAGGGAGCATACAGCCCTGGGGGGTTCTTGTATTAATTGTACAGGTATCTGATGTGATTTTGCCTAGCTTCACCTGTTGCTTCCTATCTGTTAGAAAGCTTATGATCCACTTACAAGTGTGGTCAAGCACAGCTAGTTGAATCAGTTTAGTTAGAAAAATATCTAGAATGATAGTATTTAATGCCGAGCTGAAGTCTAGAAAAAGGACCCTTGCGTAGGTCCTTGGAGATTCAAGATGTTGTAAGATGTAGTGCAAAGCCATATTAACAGCATTAGAGAATTAAAGAATAGAAAATTTATTACTAAACTATCGTATCAAATTTTGAAAGATGCAAATGCAAATTGAAGCCCAGTTATAATCCTGAAAAAAGACTGTTTTGAAACAATATTTTAAACAATTGTATTTTTAATTATAAACACTATGCACATTGGTCATAGATTTTAACAGAATTGAGGTTTAACTAAGTAAAATGCCACATACATTGCAACCTATATAAGGTAGGTCTCAATTAGTGCACTTAATGTATTTCACAAAAATGATTCCATTATTCGAATTTGCACTATTTAAAGTGATATTTCTATCACTTTGTTATGCTAATTGGGGAATTCTAGGAGTTGAAGTCCACATGTTTTAAAGTTGCCAAGTTTGAAAAATATTGTTCTGAATAATTTGAAATAGGTAAAGACATTTAGGATGTTTTATTATCTGTATGTAAAGATTTTATAAATAGATGGTGGCTTATTGAGGGTATATGTGCTGTTATGTATGTACAGTATTTTATAAGGTGGAGAAAAATAAAAAAAAATTCAAAAAAAAAGAAAATAAAAATAAAAATATTGTTCTAATGTACTGTTTTCCATTGAATCGTCCTTTTCTCCATTTTGCACATATGAAGATGAGCAACATTTAAACCCCAACTTCAATTGCATAGGTGTTTGCCTCAACTGTGCTCACATTAACCTTGCATTAACTGAATTTTGATTCAGTTTGCATTAAACATGATCTGGTATCAATTTACAAGTCGCACTAAACTGAATATTGCATTATTCAAACTTGCTCTCATCACAAACTACCATATAATATATGATGAACCAGTAGTGGGTTCTAAAACCCTTTACTACCGGTTTGTGTGCACGCCCCTTTGCGCGCAACATCCCAGGCGGGTGGGTAGAGACTCCCGCCACCGGTGCTACCAGTTCTAAGAATCAGGCTGAGCAACCCACCGCTGAGATGAACACTCCTAACTCTTTATTAAATAGAGAATCAACCGTTCAGGTACTGTCTCTGTAAAATTCCATACATTTCCACATTGGACAAACATTGGAAACTTACCTGCAGAGTTTTAGGGTGGAGTTTTGCTGTTAATAAAAAAATACAATAATATCAAAAACCTGACATTCAAAACATGATTAATGAAAGAAAACTTTACCATACATTTAAATGTCACCTATTTTCTGACGGAATTCCAATTATTGTGGTTTCAGTAATAGAAGAACAAAACTTATTTTATCTCACAATCAGGAACATGCTAAGCTGTGAGAATAACTAGTTCAAAGGTTACAATTTATTCAAAGATGTCAGGCTGTGTTTTCTTAGCATCGTCTCCAATATACTGGACTAGGCATCCAGTTGCCTAAGGATCATATATATCTCTTATTAAAGTTTTTTAAAATAATCTCTAGAGATCCTATATATCACAATTCCAAAATGCTGGTAGCAAACTTTTGATCACCAGTGACCCAAACAAATGAAAGAGAATGTGTCCCTACAAAGATTATATATATATACCACATTGTGGTAATAGAATGCTTAGCAGATGCAAAAGTATTGCATTTAATGTGTTTGCATGTCTGAAATATTTAGCCTAAGAAAATATAGTTAACAAAGTGACTACAGAAACCTGATATACAGGGGTATAAAGGCTACTTAATTAATTCTCCATACCTCTTTCTGCACCGAGACTTCCACTCCATAAAATATAACATCTGCAGCATTGTGTAAGGTAAGAAAGATAGGAATTGGCTGCCAGGAAAGAAAATGGGATCAATAAAGTTAGCATTGCAGACTCTATAAATCAAGCTGCCCATCACCTTCTGCACATCTGATGGCACTAAAAGGAGACATTTGATAGTACGTCTCAGAAGTCTTCCTTCAGTTTCCTTGGAAAAAGTTTGCTACCGGTACACACTTGAAGACGGCTAAGTTAGAAGTGAGAAAAGCAAGAACTTCTTTACACTGCCCTGATGCTCAGAGCTTTCACATGGTATGTATCCCTGATGTGAGGAAAAGTTGCCGTGATTATAGGCCTGCCTCCATCTTTGAAAGAGGTGGTATTGTGACTATGTTAGCAGAGGCATTGATAGCCTGAGCCACCAAAAAGAAGGGAGGGAATTGTATACGGTATAGTACCGCAGATTTTTCCTGCTAACTCAATTCATTTCCTTATTCCAAAAATTCCAAAAACATGGAGTTTGAAATACTGAATGTCTAGACCAGGGGTAGGCAAAGTTGGCTCTTCTATGACATGTGGACTTCAACTCCCAGAATTCCTGAGCTAGC
>JANHGD010003658.1:33118-43676 GCA_027560375.1 Imantodes cenchoa | reverse complement strand
GGCAGCTATATATATCCCTGCATGAGAGAGAAAGTATAGGAACAGAGAAGTGACTCAATCTACCGCATTTTTCGGGCTATAAGACTCACCGGAATATAAGATGCACCTTAGTTTTTTGGGAGGAAAATAAGAAAAAAATTTGGCCTACCAGCATCCATCTGGCTAGTGTCCTTAGCAAACAGCTTGGAATAGGTATATTAGCCTTGCAAAGTTCCGTTTGGAAGGCTGTTTTTTCAGCCTTGCAAAGCTGTTTGAGAGGTTGTTTTCAGCCTTGCAAAGCTCCATTTGAGAGGCTATTTCAGCCTCCAAAAGCTCCGTTTCAGAGGCTGGGCGAGGCTACATTTGATGTATGACACACCCAGATTTTCACCCTCTTTTAGGAGGGAAAACGGTGCGTCTTATACTCTGAAAAATACGGTAAATACTAAAAGGTTACAACAGGCCAATTGAGGTTTATCTGTTAATGTCAAAGTCCAGAAGAATTCCCCCATTTGGTGCTACAAAGAAGGGCAATCTGTTGCATATCAGAGGTATTCTACTATTTATTTACATAATCACAGTGTATCCAAATTACCTGGATTTAGTTCATTCACTCCCAACCATATCCAGACAATGGTTTCAGAATGCTGTAACCTCTGTGGAAACAACAGAAATCCACCTGCTGAGAATTCCTTTCATATTGATAATATGTTGGCTCAAACCTCTGAATAAACACCCTATTTTCTGTACATGTAGAAGTGTGTGCAGGATGAGATGGCACAGAAATCTGACAATCCAACATTACTCATCCAGCAAGCACTGGAAGAATTTCAGTTCTGAAGTTCCTAAGGCCAACGAATTCAAAGAAACAAGGACTGTCAGTTTTGAAAGCCCCAAAGTGGTCTTGGCATGCAGACGGTTGCACTTTCTAATTCATTCCCAGAGGATCATTTCTTAAGATGGCCAAGTTTGTGCCTAATCCAAAACTCAGCCTGAATTATTGAAATGAATCTAAATAATTAGCATAATTTAAGAATACATGGGGATATACTGGAGAATGGAATCAGGCTTAATGTAGATTATATTTTCTGTCAAGGAACAATTTCTGAATTATGTGAAAATTTAAGGAATGCAAATAACTTTTAATGCCTTTCAGCTTTGAGTCCTGATGCTTATAAGTTTTGCCTCAAATAACTCTTGGCAATCATTAGATTAAAAATTCCCACATTTGCATAAGTGAATGCACACTTCCTCATCCTTTGCCACCAGTTCCTTACTTTATGTGTACAATTTTGGAAGCTTAAGCAATGTTTATAGGTAGGAGAGTAGCTATGAAATATTTCTACATTGCTTTCATGCCAATAGTTAAGTTAAAGAAGTTAAACAGTTAAATTGTATTTATGTATTGTAATTCAGGAGTTATTTTCTAAAATTGTATTTGCATATGTATTTATGCATGTATTTATTCAGCTAATTTCAGTTGTTGGAACTGCTCTTTTCAAACCTGAAAAGTTTTGGATGTCATAAAAGCAGCAGTGGGTTGCTCCTGGTTTGGCCCGGTTGTAAGAACTGGTAGCAGTAGGAGGGTCCACCCACCCACCTGGGACGCTTTTGCACATGCACAAAAATTTTTACATATGCGCATAAGTGTTGTGCGCAAGTGCATGTGTGAATCGGTCATAAATGGTTTTAGAACCCAGTACTGCATAAAACATTACTGCTCATAAAAGTGTAATACACATGCAAATGCATTTCAATAAAAAGACTAATTTCTTTGTGATCTGCTTAATTGAAATACTCTTTCTACTGGATTGCAAATTGAGGTTTAGCTAAATGTTTATAAATTTGCTGAGTTACGAATAGTTTTAGCATGGAAATTTCTCTGTTTTCTTGTCTTAGCATTTTCTTTATGAATTGGTAATCAAAACCCTTGTTCAGCACAATTTATTCTACATGCTTCATCAGTTCCTACAGTACCATGTTCTCAGTGATTCAAAGCCTTTGGTGAGTAATCTTGCATCATCTTTTCATTGCATCAGAGAGAGATTTAAAAATAATGACATGAACACATCACCTTCTACTGTGCTCCAATGTGCTTTGTTGCTGAGTAAGAATGATTTACTAAGCTGCTTTTTAGTTTAGGAGCAAATTGTGAAATAATAGATACTGACTTATTTCTTATTTTAGGCTTGCTTATTGTTGTCTCTTGAAAGTATTTACCCACCAGCACATCAACTCTCCCTGGATATGTTAAAGGTAAGTAGACAGAGGAAGTGTAAATGTGCCATTTTCTTCCTTTGATTATGGGTAATGATGGGAAGGCAGTTCTAAGTAGAGGTAAAATCTATTAATTGCCCAGTTGGAATTAATCCCATTCCAATTGGGATTATAATAATCCCAATTGGAATAATATTTCATAAGAAATACTTTGGGTTTCCCCAGGGCAACCTCATTGCCTATTTAAAGATAGGGGTAGAGCTACTTTCCATTCAAATATGTCGTGCATTACTGGGCCCCTATAAGAAATTAGAAAGCCTTCAAAAATTCTATCTTATCAAACCGTTTTCTCCATTACATAGTTGGGAATCAGTGGACCAAATTTTTATCACAGATCCTATAACTGTATTCTCTACCAGCTTTGGGAGAACCTGGCTCTTGAAACAGAGAAAGTATTAAAGAAAGGAATGCTGATAAAGATGCCACTGGAGGAGAATCATCTACATTTTCATTTTGGTATCATCATTATTAAAAAAAATAGCATCTCCTAATATTTAGTTAATGCAGCCAGTGCATTGCTGAGATAAGCTTTACCATCCCTTCATTTGCAGACCATGTGGTCCACATATATCATTTTGTATGCTCCCTATTGAACAGTTCTGTCCTTGTGATGCAGGTCAACTGAAGAATGTTATCCGTTATGTCTTCCACTGCCCCATTTACAAATGAGATCAGGGCCAATTATTGTTGGTAGGACTGAAGCCTCAAAACACTGAACCATCTTACAAATGTTCCAAAGGTGCTTTTTCAAGAGGCAACTGGACTTTCTGTTGTTTTTAAAAAAAAAGACATTTCGCTTCTCATCCAAGAAGCTTCTTCAGCTCAAGAACCAAAAAGTTCCAGTTGCCTCTTTAAAAAGCACCTTTGGGGCAACCATGATCTGGATGACTGAGAATCTCCATAGACATCTTATAAATGTATTTCCAACTGTCAGCAATCAAGCTACTACTTTTGCTCTACTCTTATTTAAACTTAGAAATATTTAAATTCTTAGTTATAACTTTGGCTTTATTTTGCTGTAACCTTTTTACATTCAATACTTTTTATTATTTTGTTTTACAATATAATTTATTTATTTATTAAATCAATTTGTATGCTATCCATCTCGTTTTGAAAAAAACCCTATTTGAAACTATTATACTTTATAGCATGCTACATGTTATAATTTATGGTTGCAACAATAAACTTACTAATAACTGTAGTAAATAAAGCAAGGCGCTTATGGGAAATAAGTCATAGGTATGTTCAGCAGCCATTTACTGTCATCATTTGTGCTTTCAGAGACTTTGTACAGCAAACGATGAAATAGTAGAAGTTTTGTTGTCTAAACATCAAGTGCTAGCTGCCTTGAGATTTATCAGAGGAATTGGTGGACATGACAGCATTTCTGCTCGTAAATTCCTTGATGCAGCAAAGCAAACGGAAGATGAGATGCTCTTCTATACCATATTCAGGTTTTT
Source organism: Imantodes cenchoa (assembly GCA_027560375.1). Lineage (NCBI taxonomy): Eukaryota > Metazoa > Chordata > Lepidosauria > Squamata > Dipsadidae > Imantodes > Imantodes cenchoa. The sequence continues at coordinate 39,960 of JANHGD010003658.1, read as the reverse complement.
TGAGCAGAGAAATCAGCGAATACGTGGAAACCCTAGCTTCACTCCAGGTAAATAGCAATTTGGTAGGCATATAAAGAAGATTGGGTCCTCTTTTTAATTTTTGTAATATTCAAACTTCAGAGCTAATAATCCTGCCGCCTGCTAGATTGTTTCAAATGTAGAGCTCTATTATTTTTAATTGGTGCAACAGGATCTCACTAACTTCCTAATTTTTTATCAATAGAGAGAGGTGGTAATTTTTTAAAAAACTATATGCTCCTGCAAAATTAAAATTAAGATAAAAAGCTACTCCAAGGATAGATGAGCAAATTTTACCAAATTGGTATAATTTTGGGTAACTAATTCATATATAAACTTTCAGAGATTTGTTGGAGCATGAACTTTATCACTCTTGCTCAAGATTGATCAAAAGATGCATTAGACAATTGGAGTTTTGTTTTTAAATAAGTTAAAAAAAGAAACCAGGCCCCATCCAGCGAAGGAAAAGAAAATGAAACATAGGCCACTACTATTGCTTTTTCCTTAAATGAAATTTAATTTCTGAAGGCACTCTAGGCACAATTTTGTATATTGAAAACAGTTGTGACAAATGAAACCTTCTCAAGCTTAGGAGAAATATACTAAAACAGTAGGAATATCTGTAATGCAGCATCAACATCTGCAAAAATATGCATGATCCTTAATTGGAAGAAAAATTGGTCTTGCACTGTTTGAATGCTGACTTCAATACAGCTAGATGGTATGAAATTGTAATTATGTTTTGACAGTAGGGTTAATAGATCAGTTGCAGACAGGAGACTGCTACAGCATTGTAAGAGCTGTTAAGTCTTATGGACTTAGAAGTAGACATTTAGAACTTACCTTTACTTAAATTAAAAGGTGCTTTGTCATTCTTATTAATTACCACCTAGTAATGAATTTGATAGACTAGAAGTATGTTTCTAGTTATTTAATAGAACCATCTCCCTGTAATCAAAATCCTTGTCTTTTTTTTGTTCCCTTAAGGTTTTTTTGCAGGAAAAATATCCCCATACTCCAATTTCCAAATAAGCAAAGGATTGATTATTAATGCTCCCTCATGCATGCAGTTACACTCTACCAGGGGGCCCTCGTGCATTTCTTAATAACAGCTTTAGCTATCGGTAGTATTCAAAAGCAAAATAAATATCAATATCAAATCAAATTATAATTTCTAACCTTATATAAGAAAAAAGATATTTAATTCTGTGGAAAGTGCCTCAAAGATAATCTGCAACATTTTCACCTCAATGTTCTTGATTATGCATAATATCTACTTTTTCTAGTATTATTATACAAAAATCATAGCATAAGCTATGTATACAATGTATTGTAGCCTGTATTTATCTCCTTTACCCATTTGATTTCTGTTTTTATGCAACTGTTTTGTGATCCAGCTTCCCAGTTTCAAAATTGGGCTTTGAGTAATAAAAAGAGTGTAACAGAGGTAGTTCCTAAGGTTGAATTTCTTTTTTAAAAAATTGATAATATACTCGTGTGATTCCTTAAGATGTCAAAAATAACACTGATTACATTTTCTGTCTTTTTCTTGTAGGAGAACACTGTGAAGAGCACGTTACATTTTTTAAGCAGGTTTTTGGAGACCAAGCATTAATGAAGCCTGCCACTTTCTGACATAGTAAAACTGTTCCAGTATAAGGATGTATAAAGTTAATTTATTGCATTTATGTACTTTCACTTTTGAGCTACAAAAGATCTATTTTATAATAAAGTATATATACAGACCCTTTGGCAAGTATTAAAAATATTACAACATTTTGACAAATGGCTTATTTTTCTTCTAAAAATAAAGCCAAAAAGTGCATTGACTTGCATTAAAAAATTGTCAGTGGTTGAGCAATCTAATCTCATACCTATCACTTTAAATGTTACAAGGAATCTATTTCTATTGCAAAAGTTTCCTATTCAGGAACAAAAAACCCAATAATTTATTACTTCTCATTAATGCTTCTAGTTTAAGTAATACTGATAAATAACTGATGTTGATATAATTCTTCCTTAATCCAAACTGTTCAGAATTACTGTTTTTCTTCCAGTTATGTAGAAAATTAATCCCAGTACCATTTTATAGTTGTGAGACGGTAATCATAGAAACTTGCTACAATTTATAAGTCTTCAGCCAGAATTCAGAGTCCACTGACCACTTTGTTAAAATGGCTAGAAGAACAGGAGTTTTTCTCTTTCTGTACCTTTGTTCCTTTCTTGTGCTGCACGAACTTTAGCTTTATTTATTGACGGCCCTATAGAGGAAAAAGAAAAATGTTGATGTTTTCCTTCTATATTTATTAGTAATGCTAGATTATGAAGCATGTATCACAAAAGAACACTTGTGATGCAAAAAGATGGAACAACAAACAGGAGTGTAATATGTTTGGGCATCTTACATAGAAATCAAGTGAAAAATTTCAGTCATTTTAACATACTGATTATAGTTAAAATCAATTCTACCGTACTTCCACTGGTCAAATTTGAAGTTTATACCACAAACCACGGTTTAGCAGAATATGGGCTAGGTTTATGTATAGTAGGGGTCCCCGGGCCACGGCCCATTCAGAACTGGGCTGCACAAGTAGCGGATTAGTGTACTTATACACACAGTTCCACTTGCGTGAGCAGCTCATGTACAAAGCTCCATTTGAGCATGCAGTGGGCGCCTGCACCTGCCACTCATACCAATGGAGGTGCACATGTGAGCGTGCTTGCCTGCTGTTTGCGCAGAATCATCCTGTCACCTGCTGCTGCTACTGCCAGTCCACAAAGCCAGAAAGGTTGGGGCCTGCTGATGTATAGCACACTGCCGTAATTTATAGAATCAGGTAATGTGGCCTAGTGCGCATGTTAAGACATGATCATAGTTTACAAACAAGGCACAAATACAAGCCAAAAACATATTAATCTAGCTTGATGCATAAATCCTGCCACAAGCAAGGGTAGTTTTTTCTTCTACATCAAGAAATTTACACATTTGCTCCTGCTTAAATTTTACTTTCGCAAAATGTTAATTAGTCCAGAAATAATGAAAATGGGTTATTTTAAACTAAATTAAAATTAATAAATTTGTTAATTCAGACATATTTCAAAAATGACTATGCTAGTGATTTTTTGGTTTGCCATTGTGGCATGACAATAAGCAACACATACACATACCCAAAAACACCCAGTACATATTTTGCCTTTGAGAAACAAAATTTTTGTTTCAGTCTCATTAGGAATACTGGGCATGCACATGCCCAAGTGTTCCATTTTGCTAAACCAGTTTATTATGTTAAATAAAGATATCACAATGTTAAATGTGGCCTCTGTGGCATATAGGTCACTATATCTGAAGCAAATTCCAATTTTGTCTTACCTATGTAGCTAAGTAGGACAGGAAGAAATATTAGACCATGGGTTGCTCCAAGTAGCACCATGGCTAAATACATCCTGAAGTAGAAGATCTGGAAAATCTGAGATTTGGAAAAGGCAAGCACCACTATTCCTCCAAATTTTGTAAGTGTAATACCACTGAAAACCTATTGAAATTAAAAAAAAAGTAACAAATCTAGCGAAACACAATGTCCTGCTATAGTCAACATACCTATTTTCCAACAGGTCAATTATTTTACGTTTACATTGTTTTTTATTATTAGCATCATTATCAATAACAGAAATTTATCAGCATCCTGTTTCCTGCATGGTTAGCGAACAAGCTTCTACTTTCCTCTTATCAACTAGTCAGGTTGGTGAGAACCAGCTCATTGGTTTTTCAATAAAAATATACAATCTGCACTAAGTTACTTAATGAAGGAGAGAAGCTCACTGTGTTCTTCCTTTTCCCAGTGTTCCCAGTACTCTAGATGACTGGTCTCATACAACAAAATCAGTGATCTGCAACTGGGCTGGATATTTTTAAGCAGGGGACCTCATCTCCCCTCTCTCCACTGCAATCTTGCCAAGGTTCAGTAGTAAAAGAGGAGACAAGCAATGGAATGGTATATGCCAGGGTTGTCAAACTCCCAGCCCATGGGCCGGATGCGTCATGCGCTGGCCACGCCCATTGCCTGGTTTAGTGAAGGGATGAAAAGCCCTGATACGTCATGTGATGCTGCCGTGACGCCGAGTTTGACACCCTGGTATATGCATTTGAAGTGTGCATACGCACACTCCATCCTTGATCCTTAGGGCTAAAATGGTTATCTACCCCAAACTTTTAGTTATAATTACAAACTACGGGAAGAGATGAACTTTGCCACCGCACAAATGCACAGTGCAGTTTGCATCTGTATACTGACACGGTTGCATACAGGCCATGAGCTGTTAAGACAATTGGGCCCAATTCCTGTGGCTTCTATTGCCTGACAAACAGTATACAAAATGCTACTTACACAGCTCCCCATTTGGGATAATGCTTCCTCAGCACGTTCTACTCTTGTTGCTTTTGTACTAACTGTGAATGCTCTTGTCACATGGCTGCAAAACTCAACAGAGATGCCGCAACTCTGCAAAGGAAATAACTCAGATATTAGGATATTCTACTGTTTTATAAAGCATAAGGCATTCAAATAAATCTCAATTAAATATGAATAGAATATTGTTAGAGCATGTATGCAAAATAACACAAAGCAGGAAAGTGAATCTGCTGTAACACATTAAATGCAATAATAAATGTAGCAAATAAAATTATATACCAAGTGTCACTTTATCAGCTTCTAGATGTCTATAAGCAGAAAGGCATTCTTTGTAGAAAAAAAATCATAGCTCAGAAATTATCAAGATACGAAGACAGCTTTTAAAGTATCACAATAGTTACAGTGGATAAAAAAAGTGTAGACACTACTCTTAAAAGGCCAGTTTTTTTAGATGTAACTGAAGTGATTTATCTTGGTTTGATTTTTTCTTTCTTCTTTCTTTTTTACCATTTTGGATGTAGAAGGTCTTATTTTTTACATTCCAATAAACTGGCATTTTAACAGGGATATTAGATTTTTTAAATAATTGTATAACTGAATATTGTTTTACCTCTAAGCACAGGTAGTCCTCAACTTACGACCACAATTGAGCCCAAAATTTCTCTTGTTAAATGAGACATTTATTATGGGGACACTACAAAGGTGGTAACTGAAAAATGGTAATAAGTCACTTTTTTCAGTGCTGCTGTAACTTTGAAGAGTCACTAAATGAACTGTTGTAAGTCGAGGACTACCTGCATTAGACCAATTATTCTAAGAATAGCACATATTAAATCAACTATTAAGCAGTCATAAGTAAAGATGCATTATTGGTGAAGAGACATCAAGTCTTGATTCCCAAAAGTTAAAAAATCCTTAAAAAGAGTTACTGGGAAAAAGAACAGTGAATAAAGCTTGGAAGATATCAAAATACCACTCCAGCTGGCTGGAGAATTCTGGGAGTTGAAGTCCACAAATCTTAAAGTTGCCAAATTTGGGGACCTCTGCCGTAGAGTAAAATGAGGAAAAGGGGCAATTCTGTCTTTTTTTTTTTCTTTTTAAATTTTCAATACCAAATTGGTAAAGATGTCCAAAAGCAGCAAACATTTTCCAGGTTTAATTTCAAAACAACTTACAGAATTGATTAATTTTATTTCATACAATTTTTTGTTGGGGCATTTGTACAAATCTTGTCATTGTATTCTAAAAAGACCAAGATTTTCATAGAGATCTAAACGAATAGAAACAAAAAGGGCAACGCTTTCTTTTACAAGGAATGATGTGTGTCAAGCACAGCATGTATTCTTTTGAGCATTTAAATCCATCTTTAAGGCTATAAATCGTACAGAATCTAAGCAGCATTTGTTTTGCACCAAACCTTTTTAAACAGACTAGGATTAAAGTGCAGGTAAACTTACCATTACAAGGTTTACTAAGGAAACTGCATTTAAGCTGATATCCCACAGCCACATCACTCCAAACATGTTGACCAGTATCATAGCAATAGTGAAGGAAACAATAACGGCAGCCCATATTTCAAAACCAAGCAGCACCGTAGTTACTATGAATATTGATCCAAGGGAAACGCCAAGATTAAAGATGGTGTCATCCACAATTGTTAAATATTGTTCATAAAAAACATAGAACAAGCTATGAAGAGAAAGATAAGTAAAGTTAACCAATTTACAAACCACAGCTTTCCACTTAGCATCTTCTAAAAAAATAACTTTCCACTTTTCAAAAACTGAAGACAAGAATGAAAGAAGCTAATAAATTTGTCCAACCCTAATCACAATGTTCTATTCCAATTTTCCAAACCTAAAGATAGGCTTCTGTAATACAAACATGCATTTGAAATTTAACTTTTTTTTTTTTTAAAGCAAAGGGCATAAAGTACCATTGTACAAGTATTTGTAGCTATACACATACCCATTTATTGTTATGAGAGCTTGTTCGGTGTAATAAAGGTGCCAGGCTAGAAAACAGGAGACCGTGAGTTCTAGTCCTGCCTAAGGTGCAAAGTGACTTTTAGAAATCGATTACAATGATTACATGCCATCAAGTCATTGTTGACTCCTAACAGCCACATAGATTTTCTCCATAAAGGCTCTTCCAAATCATACCCATTGTTGCTATAACTTAGTTTATCTACCTTGCTGCTGGCTGTCCTCTTCCCTTCCACCTTTTTCAGTGTAGCTTTCTCCAGATTAAAATTATTTAATGTCTGCTACTGATGGTAGTAAAAATAAGTTTTTTTGCTTTTTTCCCTCTTGATCATTTTTGGTTTTTTCCACTAAAAGAGCACCAAAAATGATGTTTCTCCACCATTAATGGCAAAAATAATTTTATTATTTGGGGACAAATACTAAAAAGTAC
>JANHGD010003654.1:77648-87760 GCA_027560375.1 Imantodes cenchoa | reverse complement strand
CTCTCTCTCTCTCTCTCTCTCTCTCTCTCTCACACACACACACACACACACACACACACACACACACACTCACACACTTCCTCTTCTGAAGTACTGTATCTTAACTCAGGCTACCCTCCTACAACATGGTGACTCGCCTGGAATTTCCTCTGTGGTGGAATTTCTTGTTTTCCAAAAAGGGGTTCAGCAGAGAGAGGTCTGCCTCTCGTGGGCTGAAGATGGGGCTGGCAGAGATGGGCTGCAGGGGTTCCCATGCCCAGGTATTTTGTTCTGTTAGTTCCTCACTGTCTTCAGGGGTTAACCGATTGGTAGCAAATACTCCATTTAGTCTGTAAAACTTTGCCTTATCTTTTATAAAACAGAATTATTGCAGTGCAGTAGTTCTTGTGGTGCTCAGCAATCAATCCCTTCGGCTGGTAGTGGGTGTGTCATCCTTCAAAAATGCCCCACTGGCTGATTGGGGTGGGGGTGGGGGAGAGCCACGAGTTTTGTATCACTTGGAAAGAGTAGCACAGGTTCCTTCCAAGGGTGCTTTTATAGTACAACTTCATTTGAATCAAGTGCCAGTCCAGCCTCCCCCACTTCCGTGGAGGACACTGATACCTTTCCTGAGAAGTTTTGGTTCTTCACGTCCCAGGCTTTCACTGGGGGGGGATGGGAGGATGCATGGACCACCCTTTCAGAGCCTTCTTGGTTTGTGAGAAGTGAGTTGTTCCTACACTTGGTTTTCTCCTCATAACTTTTTGGGGGGGGGGGGTGTAGATGTTGATCCTCCTTCCCTGCTTTTCCAGCCGGGAATAGATGGCTTTGTCCTATAGCTAGAGAGGATTGTGACTACAGCAGGCGTGTGTGTGTGTGTGTGTGTGTGTGTGTGTGTGTGTGTGTGTGTGTGTGTGTGTGTGTGTGTGTGTGTGTGTGTGTGTGTGTGTGTGTGTGTGTGTGTAGGAGCGCCTAGATGCAGTTCATGCAAACAAGTAACTGCAAAAAAAAAAGGTTAATTTTGGAATTCGGGAAAGCAGTTAATTTTGCCATCCAGACAAAGCCGATCCTGGACTCTGGAGAGTCTGGGGGAGGGGGAGGGGGCGTCATTGCTCCTGGGATAAAGAAACTCCCCCACTCCACGCACCCCCTTTCCTCCTGGCTGCCTCCTCCCCCCCTCCCCCAGAGAGTGGTTAAAAATAGCCTTTCCGCTGAGTCCTGTTGTAACTTGAACCAGATGTTTGCCAGATGTTTTCCTGTTTCCTGCAAAAACAGTTCAGGAGACTGGAGCGCTAGAGACGGGGAGGAGAAGCCCTCCGCAGCCCCCCTCAGTTTGGCAGGGAAGAAAAGGGAAATCTTTTCCTTTGAGGGGGCAGGAAGGCAGCCCTCTTCACCCCCCTACAAAGCCATCTGTATTTTACGCCCAATGTGCAGCCAACTCTGATTTCCTTCCCTTCACACCAAGGGCTTCTCTGGGCTCCATGGAGAAGCCCTTGGAGCCTGTGCCATTTCCCCTCCCCCCCCTTCCAGGTGCCTTGGTGCAAAGCTTTCCTTCGGCTGGTTGGAGAGACGAAGGCTTCAATGGGGTTCCTCTGAGGCATTGGTTGTCTTGGTTGAGCTGGGATTGGAAAGGAGGCCACAGGGCCCATAATCAGAAAACACAAGACTTGCAAGAGGATTTGGAGATCATCTAGGCCAATCCCTGCCCATTGCAGGATTCCAGCACTGAAGTCTCCCTGACCACGTCCATGCAGTTTCCTGTTTCTTACCCAAATGCAGGACTTTCCACCCGTCTCTTAAAATCAATCGTGAAGACTGTGGTCTGATGCTCCTCTTATAAAAGTCGATGCTGCCCCTCTGGGTGTTTGCCATCCCTCTGGTCATCTGCAGATTTGATTACGGGATTGTCTTAAGTCCTCACCCGCGTCCTCTTCCCTTTCTCTGGAGAATGGAAGGCATCCTAGCTCCTCTTTAAGCTTATCAAAACTCTGGACAGGAACTTCTGGCACAGCAAAAAGCGGACATCGTTTCTTATACAGATAGTCCTCAACTTACGACCACAATCAAGCCCAAAATTTATGTTGCTAAGTGAGAAATTTGTGTGTTTTTTTTAAATAAATCTAAAAAATCTAAATCTAAATTTTAAATCTAAAAAAAAATTTAAAAATGAGAAATTTGTTAAGTGAGCTTTGGCCCCTTTTACAAATTTTCTTGCCACATTTGTTAAGTGAATCTCTGCAGTAGTTAAGTGAGTAACCCGGTTGTTAAGTGAATCTGGCTTTCCCATTGATTTTGCTTGTCAGAAGGTTGCAAAAGGTCACAAAGGAGATTGTCACGTGACCCCAGGACATGCAACTGTCATAAATATGAACCACTTGTCAAGCATCTGAATGCAAATCTCATGGTCATGGAGATGCTGCAACAGTTGTAAGTGTGAAAAATGGTTACTTTTTCCACTGCCGTTGTAACTTCAGTCACTAAATGAACTGCTGGTAAGTTGAGAACTACCTGTATTCAACTCTTGCAGTCCAATTCCAAGCAGTTAATTCCACAACAAAAATTTGTGTTCATCCTTTAATGTTGTTCCGTCGCATAGGAGCCAGAGGACTCTGAGTGGTTAGTTTGATTAGTAGCCTAATTCATGCAACTAGTCCTCCTGAACCATAAACTCTGGATTGCAAAGAACCCATGATGCTGTGCCCAAAGCAAATCACACTGCATTACATCTTCACAGGGCTGCCCACCTACTGGCCCGGTCCGAAGGCCTTCCTGCCAATGCTCCAGATGGTCACAATCTTGCTCTCCCATTTGAGGTGGAGGACTAAATGGGAACATTTTTTGCCGAAGGGGATCCTTGCATACCCCCTCCCAATTTCGACCAATGCTACCCACCCACTCTGCATGTTTTGCAAGTTGTCCCCCCACATTCTTTGGTACCCCAAGGGAGAGAGCTGCGGGCAGCCAGCCTGTTGCAGCTCATGAGCAGAACAGAAAGAAGCATCTCTGGTACTGGGCACGGCGTGGCAATCTGCATGTGGCATGGAGGACAAGTGGCCAAGTATTTTAACAAACCATGATGGCTTATGACAGAAGGGCACTGCTTCATTGATAAATGGGGGCTGGGAGAACCAGGAGTCTCATGCAGCTGAATGGCTAGAAATCTAACAAATATGGTGGTATTTGGGGTCAACTGATTTCTTGGCTGTCACTCAAGACAAGTACATACCCAGCAACAGGATCATGACCATGTGACTGATCTAAGGGTCTGGATTCACCTGCCACTCAGCCTCTGCCCACGTACAGAATGCTACTGAAGGACGGACTCCTCCCAGTGAGAAAAGCCAGACTAATGCAGGACTCAGGCTGGACCAAAGATCTGCCCTCAGCAGCATAGAACAGGAAAAGAGAAGTTGAAATGGACGTCACCCCCAGTCCAAGCAGGACCACCCACAGCTGGAGAAGCCGGCAAGTTGGGCAGCTTCGCCATCCCTCAGTAGCCACGGAGGGCCAGCCTTGCCCGCAGCCCCACAGAGCAGATTGGAAGACAGGAGAAAAAGAACTGCATGGGTGCCCCCTGCTGCTGGAAGCCAGAAGCACAGGCCATATAGGAACCGCTCCCCACTGCTGTCCACATCTGGGCACCCTTAGATTGGGCTGTATCTGTGCTACACTAGTGGGCAATTGCTTCATTTGTAAACAAAGACACCCAAAAAGGAGGTCAGCGTTCCTGGCTCTGCCCAGATAGGACGGGGGAAGAGGCATGCAGCCTTTATTTGCTCAGAACATAACAGAGTTGGAAGGGATCTCTAATCCAACCCCTTGGTCAAACAGGAGACCCTATACCAGTGATGGCAAACCTGTGGCACGTGGACCCATATTGGTGGGCACGCAAGCTCAGGTCCGCTGATTTTCGGGCCTTCTGGGCCCACTGGGAGTCAGGAAACAGGCTGTTTGCAGCCTCCGGAGAGGGTGGGTAAGGCCCGTTTTTCACTCTCCCCAGGCTTCAGAGCCTTTCTAGGAGTCTGGGGAGGGCGAAAACAGCCTTCCCGACTCCCCCAGAGGCCTGAGAAATGCCCTGTTTGGCAGTTGGGAAACAGGCCATTTATGGCCTCCGGAGGGCCTCGGGGTGGGGGTGGGAGGCCGTTTCGCCCTCCCCAGGCTCCTAGAAAGGCTCTGGAGCCTGGAGAGAGCAAAAAACAGGCGTTCCATCACGTGCCAGGAGTGGGGGGTATGCGCAGGGGGGTGCATGGAATTATGGGTGTGGGCACAACATGCCGTGAATCCCTCCCTTTTGGCACACAAACCAAAAAAAGGTTCACCATCACTGCCCTATACCATTTCAGATAAATGGCTGCCCAATCTCTTCTTAAAAGCCTCGTGATGGAGCGCCCACAAATTCAGAGGAAAGCCATTCCACTGATTGTTCTGTCAGGAAATGAAGAACTCTGCTGAGTTCTGAATTGGTTCTCTCCTCGATTAGTGTCCAAGACTCCAGATTTTTTGGGGGGAGGGGAGTTGTCAAGTTAAGTATATTAAATTCATGTTAAACCCAAGGAGCAAAGAAGACCCAGCAACCCAACACACCCTTCACTTAACCTGTGTAATTTCTCCCTGTCCATTCTAAATTGGAGTCTTTCAGGGTTTTATGTCTAAGCCTGGCACATGCCATGCATAACACCTTCTAAGCTGAACTGTGATTTGCTTGATGTGGGCTTCAATATACATTCAATGAGCCACAAATAAGCAAACTAATAAGCAAATTGTGTGAACACAGCATAAGCACTTGTGCAGCGTTGGATCTAATTAATACTTGGACGGGAGACCAGCACAAACTGCCAGGGTTCTAGAAATACTAAACAAGCCTAGAAGGAAGGAAGGACGGACAAACCGCTTCCCAATTGTTCCAGCCCACCCCCACAGATAAGGGTCTCTATGTAGTCACCAGGAGCCGCTTGACTTTGATCCAAGGAAGCTTTTATCTCCACTCCACTCAGGACAACCACCCAGCCTCTCCTTGACTGTATCTGAAGTAGAAAAGCTGGCCACCACCCTGGTTTTCCAATGAAAAATACTTCCCCAGAACCTTCCCCATTCCTCCCAAGAGCCTCAGTGACTTTAACTCGATCCACTTCCCTGCTCTTCATTTCTTAATCATGGTCTGACACTTTAAGGCAGTGGTCACCAACTGGGGGTCCATGGACCATTGGTGGTCCATGAGAAAATTTTGGTGGTCCGCAGAAAAATTATTTGCACTCTTTATATTGCACTAAATCAGGGGTCCTCAAACTACGACCCCAGGGCCGCATATGTGCAATGAACATTTGTGTTGCTAGAGTCTCCCCCTTCAGGGTCTTTTTGTGTAGGTCTGAGGGGGGGCAGAAATTCCAACTTGGGGTATGCTTCAGCCTCCTGGAGTGGGACTTTGGGTGAAGGCTGGAGGGAAGCACTGCTGATGGCAAAGAGCCGGAAGGCCTCGTTCCAGAGGGACTGCATCATGGCCTGGAACTGGCTGACCGTCTCAGCCCGCTGAGCCTCCAGGTGCCGGGTACCTGGCCTTGCACTCCTGCAGGTTTTCCCTCTGCTTGGAAAGCCTATGCTCGTAGTCCTCAGTGAGCATAGGCTTTCTTCCTTCTCGGCCAGATCCAATTTGAACTGAGCCAGCTGTTTTGCCAACTCTTTCTTGTGATGACGGCTTAGATCCAACAACTGCTTCCTGTTGGGGCCCTAAGGGGCCTGGGCAGGCAGGCGAGGAGTAGCTGGCAGGGGAGGGGTCAGTAGAGGCCGGCGAGATGCCCCTCGATGTGAGTGACATCAAATTGACTATGCCCACCCAGTCACATGACCACCTAGCCATGCCCACCCAGCTGGTCATTAGGTAGATCATATTAGTGGTCTGCGGGATTTAAAATTATGAAGTTACTGGTCCCTGAGGTCCGAAAGGTTGGGGACCCCTGCTTTAGGGGATACCCTCTCTGCCTGGAAACAAATCCCCAAATATGTGGCTCCAAATTCCAATGGAAACGGACATACCAGTGAAGCTTTCTAACACATCCAATTGCATTCGCCTAAAGAAATGTAGTTTATTGTACTTTCCCTAAGCTGGCGCTTTTCAACTCTGGCAACTTGAAGAGGTGTGGACCCCCACTCAGAATCCCCAGCCAATTCCTAATTCTGGGAGTTGACATCCATGCCTCTGCAAGCTGCCACGGCTGAGAAACACCGACCTAGCCAATATTCAGGCAAAAAACAAAAAAAACCTTATATTGCAGGTTATATAATTTTTCTCAGCATTAATGCATGTTTTTCAGAAGTCTGCCACGCCTCCCTTCTGTATTGTTTGCACACTGGACTACACCTACCAGGGAGGAGCCTGCTCTTGGCCACTCAACCCTCTGTTTGGCAAGAAGAGTCCAAGAATCCTGGCATGCCACACCTTTGGGTATCAGTCCTGCTGCCCACACCCGCTCCCCCTCCCGGAAAGCACCTCATAAATGCAAGCAAGAAAAGAGATGCAGTAGGGGAAATGTTGCTACACTGAAGAGTTTGTGGAGCCAGTGTGTGGTAGCAAGATAGGGTGAGTCCACCCTGTTCCTCCATAGCCATCCAAGAAACTCCCTGGGTGCCTTCAGGCTAGTCACTCTCTCTCAGGCCAGCTCACCTCCCAGGGCGGAGTTAGAATCAAATGAAGGGAGATCCTCTCAGAAGACACTCTGACTTGAAGGCAGAAATCAAATATACTTTAAGAATAAAACCAGCTGCAAAGCAGAAGCCGTGAAAATGGCCAAAGTAAATTGAGGTGCATGTGAATAATACTGGATCATGTAAGTCAGTATTTGCTTTGATCAGGAAAAGAAAACTGGAACGCAGCGCAGTTGGGTCAGCCCCTGCCCCCTAAGAACCTAAAGGTTTAAAGCTTGTACTATTTGATGTCATTCCAAGCTATTCTTTACGACAATGGTGATTTCTAATAAATTTTGTAGATGTACACACTATAGGCATGGACAGTAACAGCTAAAGGGATCAGGAGTGGAATCCGAATACCTCGCAGAACAAATTACACAAAGCAAAAGCAAATTTTGTGCAGTTTTACCTAGGCTGAAAAATGCATTTTTCTTCTTCCTACAGAGACTTGCTTCCTGTTCTCTTCCAGCCCAACCTGAGGGAATTCCGAACACTCTCACAGGTTCTGTCCAACCTTCTTTACTGGAAGCAACTGGATAGTCAGGATCCAGCTTTTGCTGCTCTTTGTAACCGAGCACTGAAACAAACGCTATCGAGCATTCAAAGGCTAGTGAGACAGCAGTGGGGCCACACAGCTGCCGTCACAAGAGGCTGCAGGGGTCCTGAGCTCCTTCGCCCAGTGGGGGGTGCCAGTTATTGAAGGTAGAGTGAAGCACAGAACCTCACATCCACCTTCATCCATGCGGAACTCCCTTTTTCAGCTTGAACAAAAGTTGTGATCCACGATGAGCATTTTCTCACTACTTCTGAGAGCTTATTTTTGTTCTTTCTTTTTCTTTTTTTTTGCTGACAACCGTAATGTGCAAGACTGTTCGCAGCCATAAAACAAAAGGATTAGTACAAAAGCAGTATGAAATGGTATACACAAAGTTCAATTCAACATAGTTTTATTTTAACAAGGAGGCCAAACAAGAATTTGCTAAGGATTTGCTCTGCTAAGCAGGAACTGCACCCGTCCCACAAAATGAACTCACAGAGGGGAAAGTAGGGGAGCCAAAGGAAGCACGGCAAAGCTAGATTCCTGGGGAAATACTTTCTCCACGCAGCAATCAGAATCTCTCTTGTGGGCTTGGGAGTAAGAATGCTATATCTACCAAGCATCTTTTAAGCACTGCAGATTTAAAGCTGAAAAGAATGAAAAGCCAATTGTCAGCAAGTGACCATGGCCACCACACAAGTAAATCAAAACTGCTTTATAAAAAAGATTAATATAATAAGAATTCTTATTTTTATTCATGCTACAGGCTTTTTTAAATCTACTATATTCAGAAGTTTCTTACAAAACTGTGATCCTGAAAATATGTTCAATTTGACATTGGGAAGGAAGGAGTCTGGATGAAGAAATGAAGATGTTAACATCGTTCAAGAAGAGATCTGTAATTGGATTGAAGGAGGAAAATGAATTTCCCCACTGTGCCATGCTATCTTTAAAATTTCAGCAGAAAAGGGAAAAATCTTTAAAAGATATAATTCTAAATTCAGTTGGGGAAAAATTCCTGTAAATTAAAAACGCTACAGAGTTTGGTCCCAATAGTTTCTAGTCAGATGTTTATTCTCCCTCACCACTCTATTTATTATATGTATATATTCATGAAGACCTTTCTGAAATTAACCATTTAAGGGCATATTGTCAATATATATGTAAATGCTTAAAATAAAGGATTTTTTTAAAAAAATCCACAAACAGGAATAAGTAAAACAAAAGAGCAAGACATTACTCATCTCTATCACCACATTGAAAAAAGACAGAAATGATTGCCAAAAATAGTGGGCACAACTCTACCGTCCTCCAGGGTCACTGAGAAATCGAAGAGCAGGAAAACATTCAACTAGCCAATCAGGGTCGAAGACACCACCCCGCCCCCCATCCTACTCTGCCACGGGTGGGAGGACCTCCTTGTCTTCCCTATTCTCCGGTCCGCTCTCGTCGTCCTCTATCTCGCCCTCTTCGCCACTGAACTTGTCATGAGCCCACTTGGGGCTGGTGCTTGACTTGCGATACAGGAACCGTCCCCGGCCTCGGGGGAAGAGGCCACGGCCACGGCCACGGCTCGCCCACTTCTCGCCACCTTCGCCCTCCCGGTCATCGTGCTGAAGGAGAAAAGGGAGTCAGCTGGTAAGCTCTGGTCACTGAGACCCCCGCTCCCCCCTCTTCCTCTGCCCCTGACGCAAATGGGAGCCTGGCTCTGGCCGGGGGGGGGGGGGGAGAGGGGGCTCAATCGCAACCAGGCGAGCTCTGCCCAAAGGCTCAGGATCGCCTGGCCCCACCCAACGGGAGGAGGAGCTCACGCACCAAGTAGTACTTCTTGCTCTTGGGTGTGTATTCGGGGTCCCAGTCCTCCTCCCGGTTTCGCTTCTGGAAGTCAGCGCTGGTGCCGCTGTTGTTGGTGTTGGTGTTGGTGTTGCCGGAAAAGGTACCCCTTCCCCAGCCACGGCCTCTGGCCCGGAACTGCTGCTAAAGAGGAGGAGGCAGAGCAGGGCTGAGTCTGAAGCCCCTTCTCTGTCAATTTGCTCTGCGATGGGGGCAGGTAATTACTTAAATGGGAAAGGAAAAGGGAAACCTAAATGGAGGGGTTTTCTTTGCCTCTGTCACAGGCTGCTCTGATTAGGTTCAACTTTAAAAAAATCACTCTGGAGAGATCTGTCCGTGTTTGTTCCACCAGAGTATGGAAACATTTGAGATATATTATTTTCAAGCAGGGGCTTGAAGAGCTCAAAGCAAGACTATCTTAAATCACAGAATGAGACACCTTTAGGGCCAAGGATGACATTTGGCCAGGAGCACTATTATTATTATTATTTATTCAATTTATATGCCGCCCAATTCCCGAGGGACACTAGAAAGCAGGCTGGGTCAGGATAAAATCTAGATTAATTTAATTAAAATGAATTAGTGGCAGCTAATAAGATAATTCTCAGTATTTAATAGTTTTTCTCCTTTCGTCCAACTAAGCAGTCCACTTTGGTGATAATTTCTGGAGGGGCTTTGCAGGACACAGGAGATGTATACTCTTAAAGGACACTCACAAACGTTCCTCGTGCTCTGCCCCGGTCGCTCGGGCCGGCAAACTCCTTGGTGCCAAGGCGGGATTTGTCAAAGCCAGGGGCAGGGGCCTCCTCCCGTTCCTCAGTTTCCTCAGGATACTCCTCTGCTTTATAGGAGCGTGAAGACTGTGAGGACGAAGAGCTTGACCTCGATCTCTCCCGGACACGTCGATGCTTCCTGGGACACCAAAGACACAGAAGAGCTGGCTCAAAGCAGAATCACGGAGACTCAGTGATCTCTTTACTTGTTAGGGGGAGAGACTACCTTAAAAATGGGTCAGGGCCTGCACTGCCCTTTGTCCTGGGGGAAACTGAAGCCTAGAGCAGCCGTCCCCAAACTTTCTGAC
>JANHGD010003654.1:65567-77548 GCA_027560375.1 Imantodes cenchoa | reverse complement strand
GACATCAGGCTGGGAAAGACTCTTCTCATTACTAACCCTGTGGGGGCCGGGGTGGGTGGGTGTTCTGCAGGCCGTGGAACCATTTCAATAAGAAGGAAAGGAAAGAATAACACGAGGGGGGGATACATGGTCTCCTCTAACGTACTTCTTTTTGGAGCCTTTGTGAGGCCTCTCTGTTTTCTCTGCTGATCGTTCTCTTGAATGACTGGAAGGCCTGGACTCCACAGATTCTCTCGACTTTCCTCGCTTATCTTTCTCCTTATGTTTTTTACGTCTTTCAATATCAAGGCGCAGGTCAACTGGATCATCTTTGTATTTGCTCTCAGCCTGGAAGAAGAAAAACAGCAAGGAAAAGGTTTTTACAACGAGCCTTTAGCAGCTTCTACACAGATGCAATGTTGATCTTATTTAGGACAGGAACCACCAAGAACATCGCACACATTATGTTGCTGTTCCCAAACAAATTGTCTGGAAACAGAGAAACTCTCCCACTCTTTCTGCACTCATTCCTCTCCCAGCTGGAGTACAGAAGGGTCTTGGCCAAGTTATTAAACCAGGTAAAGTGAGAGAGAAACTCAGCCAAAGCCAAGACCCTTCCTGTGCAACCTCAAGGGCCACCACCACTAAATAAAACCAAAAGCTATCATTTTTATTTGGGGCAGGGGGAAAATACTTATCATATGCTGCAGGAAATTGACTTAAAAACCAAAGAATCTCCCTCTTCCTAAAAAAAGGATACCTTCCCCAGGAATGGGAAGCCTAGCTGTGGATACTGAGAGAAAACGAGAAAAGGAAGCATCCAGCTGCAATTCAGCCTCAGAAGCTTTGCAGAAAAATTTCACCCTGGATTTATTTATATGCAGGAGCAACCCCATAAGTCCATGTTTTTGTCCACTCTCCCTCCAACACCTATGCATTTTGAAGACTCTTGCTAAGAATCATCACTTAAGCTTAGATTTGTGCACTGCAAACACAAGACTCACATCAAGCACATATATACAAAAACAGGCCTGAAAAGACTTCTGTTGATGGAGACCAAATGAAGGAGAAAGCAGTTTGGGCCCAGGAGACAAAGTCTGGTGCCTGGGCCTCTTGCGTAGCTCCATCTGCCCAAAAGAACCCTTGATCCTGCTTCAACTGCTCAGCATTGGACTATGTTTCTCCTCCCTTTCCCTCACTTCCTTCTTGCCAAACCTACTATTTGCTATTGGAAATATAACATTGAACTTTGAAAGTACAATAAATATGCAACTAATTGCAACTAACCACTGCTTCTGAATTATTTAGCAACTGCATAATAAATGGAACTGCATATATCTGCCAGATATCCTTAGCGATTGAAAGATTTTCTCCAGAGCAGAAAAGGAGAAGGGAATAAGCAGGAGAAAATTCTATAGTCGGAAAACTAGTTTTTTTGTGAAAGCCGAGCTTTCATAGGAAGCACTGCAATGATCCAACCAAGAAATCATTTTAGATGTGTACAAGTCTTACTGCTTATTACTGAAACAGTTGATCCACGCAGGGCCTTAGCAGCTTCCAGTCTGGCACAAGGCAAGACCACACAATAACAGGCCAAAGAAGAGTTCCCTTAACCCCAACGAGAAGAATTAGCAGCTCTCTGTTAAAGCAGTACTTACACAAGTCTAGTACCCTTCCCGGTAAAAATATAGGATAGCCCCATTAGAGCAGAAATTGGCATTTGTTCTTGGGAGATTTTTTTTTTTTTTTGCACTTGTGCATTCCACAGGTGAAGAACAACCCTTTGCAGTTCAGAAGACAAAGACGACTTTATCACCACAGTGGAAACTGGTTTGTCACCAAGTATCACCATCCAAACCCGGAGATGTAGCCATTATTCAATCCATTCCATTCCTCACAAAGCTAAGAAGCTCTTGTTTGCAAATCAGAAGAATGTCCCTATTCATGTGTCCACATGCACAGAACATAAGTTTGCGTTCACCATCGGGGCTCATCTATTGTCTTTCAGAAGCAACAGGGGTTTTGATAAACAGAGAACACAGGCATGATAGGAAGGTAAACAGTTTCATAGCATTGTTAAAATACTTTAAAACAAACTTGCATGAAGGTGAAGAGACAATGCTTAAAGATGGAATACTTTTGTTTAAAAACTATAAATAATATTAAAATAAAGGGCGTACTGAAATTTCACTGTGCGTATCTAAAAGGCTTCCATTTTCAACAGCATTTTAAAATAAACGAATAGAATTCAAGAGGAAATGACACATTAGCAAAAATGTTCTTTGATTTGTCTTATTTACAATTTGATTTAATTTCCTCTTTCTGACATGCATGTCTTTTTGAAAACATGGTTGGAAAATATCACGGGTAAGACAAGTGATTTAGTTATACTTACAAGCATCAAAATATCACAAAAAGTCTCTTCCATCATCAAGGTCACTTGTTTCCAAAAATCCACTTTTTGTCTCAAGCTCAACCTCAATTGACTTTGTGGTCATTTACCATATTTCTAACCACTTCACAAAGGTTGTTGATACATTTTTTTTAATAAAAATTAACCCTTTGTAGTTCATTTTTAGAATTATGCCCATCCTTGAAAGAAAAACACAAACTTAAGTAGAGAGCAAGTTAAATTAAAAAAAATCACTTTTTTTAAAAAACCCAAAGTTCATGCCCAATGCACACAGATGAACCCAAATCAAAAGCATCCGTTCACCTTGTAGTTTGCTTCTTTGGAACTTTTGATCTCCTCTTGTGAGAATCCATGTTTTCTAAAAGAACTTGGAGAAATGTCTATCCTCCTAAACACAGAAAGGCAAGCCACAATTAAGAGACACATTTGTCTTTCTTGATGTTCAGATTATAAACAAACCTGATCAGTTTTACCCTCTTACTAGTGTTTTGGGGGATTTTAAGACTGGGAGTAAAGTCATCTCAGAGGTAAAAACACCTCTCATCCCACTCTTAAAAGGTGGAGATTGCTTTCTTCAGACTATTTTTCAGCAGTTGTAAGGAAATTGCCTGTCTCAATCTTATCTGCTATAGCTCTACAGGAAGTTGGGAGGCTGTTCAGTTTTAATTATTTGATTTTCAGTGTGTATTCCTTTGATTTTAACTGCATTTTCATTAAGATCGCTACGTTGGGTCTTTGGCGGGAGTCCTTATTTCTTTTCCCACTGCTAGGGTTGTGCACTGACGCACATCTCCAAATGGCTTCCAATGGTTAATAACAATACAAAGAAGAGAATAAAAAGGACTTCTTCACCAAAGGAAGAAACTACCACAAGCAGCACAATTCTGTCACCACCTGCATTCTGGAACAGCAGCCCTCCAAGGTATCTCAGCCCTGGCTGTGCTCAAACAGCTCTGAAAAGTTGGCTCTTCCTTCAGCCTTGGGATCCTGCACGTTTATCTTTTAATGGCTGTTTTTATGTTAACAACAAAGTAATACTGTATCCTTGTACTTACCATATAACCACCAGAACTCATTGTACTGGTGGACAGTTTTATGAGTGAAGGGTTCAACCCTGAGCTACAAAATATTCTCCTTTACTGGTAGCTTTATAATTTGTAAAAGAAAAATCCCTGTGGAATGAGTCAGATCTTTTAAAGGCAGGCAGGGTCAGGGCTAGACCGATGTCAGGGATGGGCTGTTACAAAAGGCAGGCAAAACCACAGGAGGCTCCGCACCACAGCGGACACCATCGTTGGATGGATGGGAAGCAATTCAGGCCAGCCTTATTGGACAGGCAGACACAACTGCAGATAGGGGGACCTGCAGATGGCCAAGCCCTACACCGTGTAGGCTTACAGATGACAACTAGCATCATCAACTGCACCTGGAAGCCCACCAAGGCCCCTTGAGAAGGAGCGACACCACATGGACCTAGCGGGTAGGACCGTAACGGCTTTTGCCACCACATTTTGGACCAACTGTAGCCTTTGAGTAGTCTTCAAGAGGAACTCTCTGTAAAGTGCACTAGAGCAGTCCTTGACTTATGACTACAATTAAGCCCAACACATCCATTGCTAAGTGAGACAGTTAAGTGAATCACTGCAGTTGGTAAGTTAGTGACACGTTTGTTGAGTGAATCTGGACTTTGCTTGCTAGAAAGCTGCAAAAGGTGATCACATGAACCCCAGGATATTGCAACCATTATAAACATGAGTCAATTTTCAAGCATCTGAATTTAAATCACATCACATGGGATGCTGCAATGGTCGTAAATGTGTGAGGACTACCTGTAATCCACACACAAGATATCCCATAAGTGACTATAAACCTCTTATGATGTTTGACTGACTGAACCACCTGGTATCTTGTAACGGGTGCATACAAATGATTGTAATAAATAAATAAAGCTCGTATAACACTACTTAACCCTGGATGGTATGCTACCTTTTGGGACCCTGATTGTGAGACCCCTCCTGGCCTTGGAGAAGCTGCCATTGCTAATCCTGGGGTAATGTTGAAAGTTAAATATTGTGCATTCTCTTGCAATGCTGCAAAGCTTATAAATGCAGAGCATGGAACAATCGAACATTCTAGAATCTGGCGTCCTTGAAGTCTCTGTTTGCTTTTTGGTCCTTCGCATTGGGGAAACATGTCAACTTATGCAAATGCTATTCATCCTGCAAAATGTTTAGGTAATTCAATAGAGTTTCAGCACTCATTCAGCACTTTTTTGGCCAATTATTGACATTTTTGCACAGAATCTGTGGCTATAGTGATAGAGTTTTAACCTGTGAGATGTTGGGGCTGGGGGAAGCAGGTCAGGACAATCAGGTAAAAATACATCTGCCCATACACACGTAATCACTCCCCCCACATGCTCCTTCAATCAAGCAGTGCTTGCTCCTGCCTACCACCAAGAGTCAACTGAGAGGCTGACTTTGCTGTGCAAGGACCACAAAAGCTTTCAAAGCCTTCGTGATTTTCAACTGTAAAGTAAAATCAAATACTAGGCATAGAATTTCTTCTGCATTTTACTACCACTTCTTAGTATTTTTGATGAATTAAATTTTGTTTTAGAAATTATTCAAAAGAGAAGAGAATTTCAGATCATTTTTCATAGAGTGCGTTTGGGCTTCTTTCGGTTAGGAGGTTGCTGAAAGTTATATATGAACTTGGAATACTGTATACATAGTCCCCTCTCCAGCAGTCTGCAGATTCCCCGATTTCCCACGATTTCCTGATCCTTTTCCTTTCTCTGTAAAAATCCAGGGAAATCATACACCCAGTTCTGCACCTTTTAAAAGACCATTTGGGTCCAGCTCTAATGCAAGCCTTAAAACCCTGCAATCTCTCTTCCTGTGTGTGTCCCATGCTAAGGCTCCCTCGATTCTCCCACTTGAGCCCACTCTGCTCTCATGCCAAGTTCCACTCACCTGTGGATTTCAGGGCTTTTGCTCTTAGCCGACTCCTGCTCTGCCCGCTTGAGGTATTTTGTAAAGCGTTCATTCAACGTCATTCCTGAAGACCCAAAGTGATGCTCTGTTGGTTTGCGATGAGGAAACACCATATTGTTAATATTGTATATAGACTTTAGGACAAGATAAAAGTGGGCTCTGCAACAGATTCAAGAAGCAAACAGTAGAGAAGTGAAGAGGGGGATGAAGAGAGAAAGAGGAGAGGATCCACCTCACTGCTTAGACGTATAAAAGTCTTTTAACTGGAAGCTGCTCCTGGCATTAAAGCCACCTGATGCTACGAAGCATGATGTGGAGCAGGAGCCTCCTGAAAAATGAGCGTTCCATGCCACTCTTCACTTTCGTAACTATCCTGCTCCTAGACTTTTTATTTCAGACACCTGAATTTCAGTCATTTTAATCCATTTTTTTCACTGCTTAGAAGCAGACAAAGAAGAGGTGGAAAGAACAGGAAGCAGACAATAATGCTAAGCCATATGTGGATAATTATTTTCTTTCTCTTGGCTCAGAAGGCCAGCTACTCCATGGGGCTACAGTCCAGTAACTATTTTCTCCAGCCTAATCTGTCTCTCTGAGTCATATATATATATATGTGCGTGTATGTGAGTCTATGTATAATGG
Organism: Imantodes cenchoa; assembly: GCA_027560375.1. Lineage (NCBI taxonomy): Eukaryota > Metazoa > Chordata > Lepidosauria > Squamata > Dipsadidae > Imantodes > Imantodes cenchoa. Next base: position 71,518 of record JANHGD010003654.1, on the reverse strand, counting down.
TTGTCTTTGAGAGCTGAATGCGAAGAAATTTCATTTTAATGTATGCTGATTATTGTACATTTAAAGTAACAATAAAGTTCTGTTCTGTTCTGTTCTATTCCATTCCCCTATGAATTATTGTGTTTCCCAATAAGGTTGCTGCAATTCAATAGCAAAGCTTCAGAATCCTGCAATGGGCATCTTCAGGGCTACGTATGTTCTCAGTCACCAATCTTCTCCTTGTCACAATGTTGTTACCAATTCTTCACAAAGGCCCTCATGTCTAGGGATGTGAAGCTGTTTAGTTCTGGGGTAGGCACGTTCACTGTATCTGTCAGTACCACACAGCCATTGCATGGGTCCTTTAGGTCCAGATTCACAACGTTTCCACTTTGAATGTGCTTTCCTATTGGCTCAACCCTAGTAGGAATTTTATACTTTCAAGACTATTGGGAAAGTTAAATTAGCACAAAAGGTGGTTGCCTACAGCTGGCAGGTGAGTAACTCTGGTTTTAAAGATGCTGCATTGGCTTCCTCTAGGTTTATGGGTACCATTCAAAATACTAGTTTTAACTTGCGAGCTTTTTACAGCTTCATTCCGAGGTATTTCCCACCTCTTTCCAACAGAACTGTATCATTCCATGTGCTCATCTCAGCATGATGCATAAAACTCCCTCCTCTGAGAGACTGGGATGCCGGGCCAGCAACCCCCGACTACGGACTTTCTCTTCAAAACAGCCTCCGCAGAGTTTGTAATACCCTAAACTACTGCTGTGATTTCTATCTGAAATACTGATATATGAAAACCATAAATACATAAATAATTTGCAACAATCAGGAATAGATAAAATTATTTGGATTAATTTATTTCTGTTTGAACATCTTAGAACAACTACTCTAACAACATCTAACATCATCTTAGAACAACTACTAAATAGAAGTTCAACTGGTACTGAATCAAAATCAGCTAATGGGTAAAATGAAGAAATTGTTCTAGAATCTTTCAAAAATACTTCCTATAAAATAATATAGGATCATAGGGCTGGAAGGGACCTTGGAGGTCCTCTAGTCCAACCCACTACCCAAGGTTGTTATCAATCTAATCTCCTGCATCTTCCCTACGGAAGAATTTCCCCATTTGCTCTATCGAAAAGGAACAGAAAAGCGTGCACTGATTTCTGAGAAAGCAGCAGTGCCAGGATGGCCTACAAAGTCCAGGGAACTCACCTTTGACATGATGGACAATGGTCACTATGTGCTGAGCAAAGAGCTCTGAGGGACTTCTCTGAGACTGGGCCGACTGGATGTGATGGAAAATGGAACGGAACTCCTGTTCCTTTTTATTGCTGTGCACCAAATCACGACATAACTTGCGTTCCTGTGCCAAAATCCCACTTGGGCTGTAAAGACACACACAAAAGATCATGGTTACATCTGCCACAGAAGGCCACTTCCAGACTGGAAATCATAGTGATGTAAAATGTGGCACTCTAAAAGTCAAGAGATTACGGTATACCCAGCTTCTGAGGATTATTCTTCTGGTATTATTTCTCCAAATCTAGATCTATACTAATATTTTTTTTCTTACTGTAGCCCAGCTTCAAGAGAGGAATGGGAATGGCTTTCATTTCACAGCTCTTAGGGACAAATGCTGCCCACTAAGCCGCAAGCAATATTTCAGTAAACAATAAACACAGTGTTTCTTTAGTATAAAAAGGCAGGTTAAGCAGTTATTATGTGAAAAAAGGAATCCAGAGTGGGTGGGTGTAACCATAACATCAGTTCTTCACTAGGATGCTGGATGACAGTCAGACTTGATTTCATTGGAAATTGTTGAATAACGATCAGGATTAGCAGAGAGGTCCTGCAACAAATATATTAATTTATGTGTACAACGTTATTTTCTCTTCTCTTCCCCCACTCCACTAATGTGCATGCTACTTTTCAGACTGGCAAGCTTTGAGACAGAAATGCTGGGTACCATGTGCTGTCTAAATACAGGCTTATAAAGGGCTTTTGGTCATGCTTAACAGTGAGATTTGAGGCTTCATTCTCATTGGCCGAGAGAAGAATGAGACTTCTACACCACTAGTAGCATAACTGCATCTGAGTTAACCTGGATTAAAAACAGCATTAATTAGGGTCAGATTTCAGGAGACCTAATAAGCATTGGTTCTTTTCTTTATAGACATGCATAATTTACCTATAATTAAACCAAGAGTGGTTTTGTGCACGCGTGTGGAACTCTGGGTGTGAGAGTGTATTAGTACCGCTTTATAAAGCCTTAATAAGGCCACACTTGGAATCTTCCATTCAGTTTTGGTCACATTACAAAAAAATAGGTTGAGACTTTGGGAAAAGTGCAAAGATGACTAACTAAGATGATTAAAGGTGTCTTAAGATGTTGGATGGCCATTTGTTTGAGGTAGTGTAGGGTTTCCTGCCTAAGCAGGGGATTGGACTAGAAGACCTCCAAGGTCCCTTCCAACTCTGTTATTTCTAAAGGTCTGGCGACTAAAATATATGAAGAACGGTTTCAGGATTTGGGTTTAGCTAGTCTAGAGAAAAGAAGAACTAGGAGTGACATGATAGCAGTATTCCAGTATTTGAGGAGCTGCCCCAAAGAAGAGGGGGTCAAATTATTTTCCAAAGCACTAGAAGGCAGGACAAGAAACAATGGATGGAAATGAATTAAGGAGAGAAGCAATCTGGGATTAAGGAGAAACTTCCTGACAGTAAGGACAATCAACCAGTGGAACGGCTTCCCTCCAGAAGTTGTGGGTGCTTCATCACTGGAGGCTTTTAAGAAGAGACTAGACAGCCCCTTCTCTGAAATGGTCTAAGCCTAGGGTCTCCTGCTCGAGTAGGGGGCTGGAATAGAAGACCTCCAAGGTTCCTTCCATTTCTATTCTGATTGCTTGCTTGCTTGCTTGACAGAGCCAATCTTCTGGCTGGGTTGATGACTGTTTGCATGACACGCAGCTCCAACGTGGGTTTTTAAATATTTTATATATTTTATTGTAAGTTGATGAATGGCTACATAAATTAAATAAATAAGATAATAATAGCCACTCTTATGGTGCTTCAGTAAGGATCTTTTTCAGTTTTCATTCTAAACAGAGTGTAACCCAGGTCCCCACAACTTTTCCTTGGCTGAGGGTTACATTTTACTTTTGAGTGTGTGCTAAAAAAGCCCCCATTTTTTGTGTTAACACTAAATGTTACCTAGATTATATTTAGTTCATACTACTTTCTTTACGAAGCAATTGGCACCCATATATTTTTAGCAGCAAGAGCGAGTACAGTGGTCTATAAACAGAAATTTGGACTTATTTTTAAACAGCTCCTGATTTATCCTTTCTATTGAGAGAAGGGATGGAATTTCACATCTTCCCCAACCTCCTTTTTCCTTTCTTCCCCTACAAAGCCAGACATGCCGAATGACTCACCGAGCAAGATCCTCATCAAAAGAATCCATTCGAAGGTTGACCTGGGTTTCACGAGTAATGGAAAAGGAGGATTTGCCTGCAGCCAGGCCCTCTCCCCGCATGCTCGGCTTCTCTCTGCTCTCTGGGACCTTTCGGGGTGGGGGAGAAGTCGCCATTTTTTCCTGGCCTGCTTTGTAGGTGGTGACTCGGAAATTCTTCTCGGGAACAAACCCTCGGTGCCCGGCTTCTGCTCTTTTGGCTGCCTGCCTCTCGTCTTTCTTGGAGGAGTCGGTATAGGACTCCTCCGCCATCTCTTCTGCTTTCCTCGGCTTCTCCTTGGCTGCAGGTAAATAAATCAGGCCTTCCCATTTGCCTGCCCGATCTTCATCCTGGCTTTTGCTGGAAGCAGGCACCGTCTTCACAAACTTGGGCTCCTCATCCTCATCCTCATCAAAATTGGATTCCTTCCGTCCTTTGCCCTTGACTTTCTTTTCTGGCTCCTCTGCCTCCTCTTTGCCATAGTGGGTCTCCTTGTGGAACTCAGCCATTTTCTTTTCAAAATCATCTCGGACTTTATAGCGCTTTGGGGACTGATTCCCACGATACATCTTTTCTGTATCAGCTTTAGAGGCATAAGGATCCAACTTTATTTTACCATCCGTTAATCCAATCTCAGAAAAGCTTCCTTTCTCTTTCATTTTGTCCTTTTCTACATTCGTCAATTTCTGCTCTTTGTCTTTCCCATTCTCAGCTTTTTGCTCGTCCAGGTACCTATGAGTAAAGAGAGGGGATATTTTAAGCAGTTATTCTTGGAAGATCTAATTAAGCCATCTGGAAAAGATCCTGTTTGATGATGTGTGGCCCATGTTTATTTAGCTTCTTTTGCATTGTTTAACACCCGAATCTGGGAACAAATACCTTAGCAATAGCAACAAAATGTAAATCTTTCTACAATCTTTTGCCACAACTAGAAGGCAGAAAATATGTAAAAGATCTTACCCAACCTGTGTATTCATCTACAAACCTGTTTCTGAAGAATTAACCCATCAACATTCTCACTTTGGACAGCTGTGCTTTTAAGTAACACACAATGGAAATAAAAGGCTCAAAAGCTACTTCAAATATTTGAAGGCATGTCTCCTATGGAAGCTATAGACAATTCAAAACACAAATAAAAGCAAAAAAGTTAATGGGGAAAATACTTAGTTGGCCGGGAGGAAATGAACACTTATCAAGAATGGCAATGTTTAACTACATCTGATTATTTAATCTGATACCAGTGATTTATTGCATCTAGCTCTAAAGACAGTTTAATGTTCAATCAGAGGTGGAATTCAAAACAGTTCTAGCTGCAATACAACTATCCTTCCATACTAAATGGGCTTTTAAAAGGAATGTGTAAATTACCAAGATTACCAAATCAGTTAAAATTAACATCCGTATATTGATATGGATGTTTTCATAACATGGCAGTTATTTTTAAAACATGTAAGTAATGTTCCTGTCCAAGGATGTATATCACAACTGTCACTTTCATTATTTAATTTTTACTGGATGTACAAGTTGACTTTCGAACAGCTACTAACACTTGCAAAAGTGAAGCCCAGGAATGGATTCCAAAGGTTGATAAATAGTGTGTGCATTCTTTCAAATATCTTGCCAAATGCTTCTGAAAGCATACTAGAAAGGTTCTGCTCCAGAACTATGATTAAAGCAGTGTTCTGAAATCTGACTTACACTACCTTACTTGCAATAATGGATGACTGAAGGGGCAACAGTGTTAAAAATCTAAGTTTTACAGAAATTCAACAGAGAAATCAACACATTTCTACAATCTTTATAATACAAAAAACATAATAATAATATGTTTGCAGATTTCTATTTAAATTGTGACCAATCTCCTGCCTTTAAAGACATTCCTATGTTATACAATTTTTAACAACTTTTTTGTATCCATGTATCCTGGCTTATTTAGTTTAAACTATTTTAGGACTCTCTCAGAAAAGAAGAATCTAAGTTTAAAATATACCATTTAACATGGTGAACTGAGGGAATATATTCCTGTTATTCCCCATATTGTGAGCATAAGCCATCAGTCTATTCAAATTGTACTCTGCCTTGGAATTTCAAATCTTGTGTTGCCACATAGCAACAAATAAATGATAACTGTGAAAGCAACCCCAATGCAGCTCTAATAATATTCCAGTAATGTCTAAAAATCAGCTTTTCCTAATAAGAATACAAAAATTTCCCCACTGGATACCAGAGGCCTACTTTTACGTTATGCCCAGAATCAAAGGCCACACACAGTGGGGGGGGGAAAGTATTTAGTCAGCCACCAATTGTGCAAGTTCTCCCACTTAAAAAGCTGAGAGAGGCCTGTAATTGACATCATACGTAGAACTCAACTATGAGAGACAAAATGAGAAAAAAAAATCCAGACAATCACATTGTCTGATTTGGAAATAATTTATTTGCAAATTATGGTGGAAAATAAGTATTTGGTCAATATCAAAAGTTCATCTCAATACTTTGTTATATATC
>JANHGD010003654.1:36651-50077 GCA_027560375.1 Imantodes cenchoa | reverse complement strand
GATCAGCTCCTCAGCTGTGTTTTGGGCCAATTCCAGCTACTGAGCAGGTGCAGAAGCCAAATTGCATGAGGGAATGCGCGTGCACGCAAAACGTCGCGATGCAAACTGGTGACGAATATAAGTGCAACCCTCCCCTGGTCCCAGGGTCATGTGATCACCTTTTGCGACCTTCTGACAAGCAAATTTTGAAGTCAGATTCACTTAATAACTGTGTTACTAACTTAACAATTGCAGTGATTCACTTAACAACTGGGGCAAGAAAGTTCATAAAAGGGGAAAAACCTGCTTAATAACTTTTTTACTTAGCAACAGAGATTTGGGGCTCAATTGTGGTTCTAAGGCGAAGTTATAAGATCTTGTAACAAGAAGATACGTTCATCTGTTGGGTAAGAGGTTACAGAATTTGCAAGCCAAATTGGGATAGGCAGGAAAGCAAGCCTTGTCTTCATTATCTCATGCAGATAAAAACACAAAGGGAACAGTATGGAGCCCATTATCCAAAAGCAGGAGATATGAAATAGTTTGTGTTGTGGGGTTTGTTTGTTTTTGTTCTTTTCCATTTCTCAGCTTCATAATTGGTGGGTGTCAAATGCCTGGCTATTAGAAACAGACTCGGGGTCATAACCTAAGGGCGATGCCAGATGTATTTGCTTAAAGAATATGCAGAATTAGACATTTGAAGTCAAAAGTGAACACGGGGTGTTGATGTATTTGAATAGCCCTAATCATGACTTTCGTTGGAAGATTGAACGAAGCTATTGACCTTTAACAAATCATCATACTTTGTATTATTTCTATAAACATCAAAGTAAAAAAAAAGTGAAACGAATGTTAACTTCTCGTTTATTCAAATGGAAATATCAATTTATTTATTTATTTATTTATTTAACTTGTCAAACATGTACAAGACAGTAGGTATTGGTATAAACATAAACATTAGCAAAGTAGGTACAGGTAAAATAGGATAATAAGACAGTAGGACAGGGACAGTAGGCACAATGGTGTGCTTATGCACGCCCCTTACAGACCTCTTAGGAATGGGGTGAGCTCGACTGTAGACAGTGTAAGGTTAAAGTTTTTGGGGTTTGGGGAAGAAACCACAGAGTCAGGTAGTGCATTCCAGGCATTGATCACTCTGTATTTGCAGCAGTCGAGTTTTCTATGAAGACTTTCTATAGTCTAATTGTCCTAACAGTTGCGTCAGCACTGGGCAATGCTCACTTCGCCTCAGTTGTGGCAAACTGAAATTGGCCTCCTACTGGTTCACCCAGGGCTTCTCAGGTGTGACTCAGAATTTGGTTGTTTGGTGTCTTTGCATCTTCAAAGCACAATCCTATGCAGTTATCTGGGTTGGTTCCGTTGTGTTCCTTACTTCTAGCATTACTCTGATTTGGAGGGATCCGAAAGATGGAAACACTTCTCCTCTCCAAACATTTGGGGCTTCCTTTGTACCTCAGGCCTTTTGGAGGCAGCACCCTTGGGGGGGGGGGGCAGCTGAGAAGGTCCAGGGCCTGAGAGGAGACCTCTTTCCCAGGCTGTAGGAAGGGCAAGGAAGAAGGGGGCCTTTTTCAATGGGGGGGGACTACGGGGTTGGGCAATTGCCCGGCCTACCCAAGGAGGGGCCCCCGAAACCGTCATCTGCTGACAAGATCCAATGGATCCAGGTGGTCCCTCCAGGCACACAAGCGCAGTTCCAGTCGAATGCCAGGGATTCTTTCACGGTTTCAGCTTTCCCCGCGCTTGGCCCTGCTGGCCAATTGGCTGCAACCGAGGGGAAGCGGGGGGCCGAGCCTGGGGCTCCCGAGCGGACGGGAGGGTCCCGCGGAGGAGCGACCGGGCTGGCGGGGGACTCGCCTCCCGCCGCCGCCTCCCTCCCTCCCTCCTTCTCCTCCTCCCTTCGGGGCCGGCCGGCGAGGCGAGGCTGGAAGGTGAGGGCGCCGCCTCTCCGCGCCCACTTCGCCCATCCAGCGCCGCTCATTGGCTGCGTTCCGGGCGGGAGGCAGGAGGCCGATATAAGCGGCGGAGGCTGCGAACAATACGGCTTAGCCCGGCTGGGTCGCGCCGATCCGCGGGGCTCCTTCGTGGCGGCGTTGGGAAGCGCCCCGCCCGCCGCCGCTGCTGCTTCCGTCGTTCGCCGGGCAGTCCCCGCGCGCGCCAGCTGCCCGGCAGCGCCGGGGGCCCTCGGAGCCGGCCCCGGGAGAAGCCCGAGCGGCGGCCGCCACCCCGGAGGCCCCTCCCGGTCCCGGCCATGGCCCTGGACCCGCCGCCGCCCTACTTCTACGAGCCGTTGGAGGCGCAGGGCGAGGACTTCCAGCGCTCCAGCGCGCCCAGCGAGGACATCTGGAAGAAGTTCGAGCTGCTGCCCAGCCCGCCCGCCTCGCCGCTGCCCGGCCCGGCCGAGGATGCCGGCGGCGACGGCCCGGCGGAGGCTGCGGCGGGGCTGCTGAGCAACCTGAGCGCCTTCGTGCTGCGCGACTGCATGTGGAGCGGCTTCTCGGCCCGCGAGCGTCTGGAGAAAGCCGTGGGCGAAAAGCTGGCGGCCAAGCCCACGCCGGCCCTGGCGCCCGCCCACGACTTCGGCGGGCCGGGCGGCGAGTGCGTGGCTCCGGGCGCCGTCTTCGCCTGGCCCGGCGGGAGCGGGGCGGCGGCGGCGCCCGTGGACACCAAGATCCCGTTTTCGTCCGGCTCCGAGAGCCAGAGTGACTCAGGTAAGGCTGGCATCTCTCCGCGCCCTCCAGCCTTCCCGGAGTTGCTGCCGCGAGGAAGTTTGCACGGGCCCCTCCCGCCTTCCCCCGCTGCCCCCGCGAGCTTTCCAAGGCTGCCGGCGGGCTCCTCTCCTCCGCACCCCGCCGCCCGGGCAGCCTCCTGCTTTAAGCCCTTGCAGATCAGCTGCCCCCCGGCTGGGTCCCAGGGCGGCCGGATGGCAGGGCGGCGTCCCCGGGCGAACCCAACTAGTGGCTTAGTGGGCTGTCGGGACTGGGTCATTATCGGGCAGGGCGGGTGAGGCGGTGGCTTCTCCACCTGTTGAGTGAAGTCAGCCCCTGGGGCCTGCCGCTGGGAGGGGGCATTTCTTTGAGGAACTGGAAGTGGCCCTTTCCAGTTTCTGCCTGCCTGCCTGCCTGCCTGCATCGCAATTCTATGAACTGCAATCTAGTTCTTAATTATTAATTGTTGCAAGGCTTGGAATGGCAGCATCCTAAAGCTAAAAGCTGGTAGCATCAGACCACTGCAGGTGCCATCACAAAAGCAGGCAGGCTGGTAAATAGCGCAAGAGTGGGGTCTCTTTCTCTCCCATTCTGCAGCTTGGCCTTTAAAATGATCTGAAAGGCGTGTCCCTGGGGAACAAGAAAATGGGGGTGGGGCAGCCAAACCATGCCTGAAGTTCCAGAATTTGGTTGCACACATCAGTTCACACTCAGAATTGCACAGGAGTAAGAAAGAACCTAGTAACTAGGGCCTAGTTGGTGCTGGAGCAGTTTCAAGAAAAACCATTTTTCCAATGACTGAGCCCCCTCTTGAGGTTCTCAGTGAAATCTTCATGGAGGTGGGAGACTGAGAGCCAGAGCCAGCCTTTTTTAAAGGGTGGTGGGGGCTGCAAGGCACTTTCTGATGTAGGAGACCCATAGACTTCAGGGGAAGAGTGACAAGCAAGGACAGAGAGACAGGCAGTATGGTGGGTGGGGGAGATGGGCCATTGGAAATGGAAGGGCATGATAACGTATGCAAAGTAATGGTTGAGTTGCATGCTGTCCATCCTTAGCATGTCATCAGAGCCCGGAAACTGTTGTTCAACAAATAAGCTGCAAGGATTGCTTACGCTTGGTCCAGTCAGCTGCTGTTAAGGCAGTTTGATCCCTTTTGTGCTGGATTTAAGACTTGAGTTTCACCTGGCTCAGTCCATTTGGTGTGTTCACAGGAGAGCAGGTGATCCTAAGAGCTGCCTTTCCTCTTTGGCAACTCCACCTTTTTGCTGGTTGATTTTCTGGCTGAGACCCAAAGAGGGATCTCCCCATTTCTTACTACTCCACCTACAAGGCACTAATATTCCCCAACTGCATTTCAAGCCTTGATATTCCAAGTCGTTTGAGTGTACCTGGCTTGCTAAGCCTTGCGTGTGCAAATATGATGGCCCAAGTGTTCAGTAAAATAAGCAATGGCAGAGATGCCTTCTGAAGTGATGCTTTCTTACTGACTCATTCTAGTGAAGTATTATTTCTGGAAAAAGTGTTTTCCAGCATCAAGACTAATTCCAGGGTGATCGCTGCCCTCTGGTGAAAAGGCAGTTCAGACAAAGTGAGGGGACACCTTCTGTTCAAAAGCAGCTTTCTCCCAGCTAAACCGGGAGGGGGAGGTTGCTTGCACTTCCACTGCATTCTACTTCCAGGCTTCAAAACTTGTTGAGCCTCTTCTGCTAGAGTCACTGGGTGAACAGTGATGCTTTGTGACTCAGCTTGCCAGGCTGAAGAAACAAATGGGTGTAAGGTTTAATTACATGAGGACACTGGTAGGTCTGGCAAAGGCTTAATCTCAGTTTGCAAAGGGGTGGGAACTTTTACTGATTGATTGAATCGTGCTCTTGTGTTGACATGGACTTCACTCCCACCAACAGGAGGGCTCTGTCCACAAATGCTCTTTTCAGCCAGGGACAAAAAGCAACAGATGCTCATGTTTGGGTTATTTTGAGGGGGCGTGGCTGCTTAATGAGTGGCTGGAGGAGAAGCCAATTGGAATAGGAAGGGGGTGGCATTTCAGAATGTGATCCATCAGTTTTTGCATTCTGAAACCAACAGTCGGGGTGTGTGTGTGTCTTCGTTGACTCCTGGAGATTGCCTCTATGAATCCTGCAGTTTTCTTGGCAAGATTTCATAAGTGTTTGCCATTTCCTCCTCCTTAGGGTTGAGAGAAAGTGCCTGGTCACCCAACTGGCTTTGTGCCAAAGGGGAGACTAGAACACAGGGCCTCCCTGTTTGTAGCCTGATGCTTTAACGATTAGACCAAACTGGCTCTTTAGACAATATTAGTCCTAGGGAAAAGTTGGATTGTGCAAAAGGACAACTTCAAAATGTAGAGCAAGTGGTAGAAAAAGATACGGGAATTCATATTGGGTATAAATGGGTATTCAAATCTTTTACTTTAGGAGTTTTATGCTGTTTTCAGAACCAAAACACACACAGTAAAAAAAATACTAGACTTTATAGACCTCTTTGAATTTAGATAAAACAAGTTGCAAGATAATAGCAGGACCTTTCCACTATTGTTGTTTAACATGTAACCCATGAACACTGCATTTGGGTCTTGAGAGTGAGAAATAAGGTGCATCCAAGCATCTTTATAATACCTTGGTAAGACCACACCTGAAATCCAGTTTTGGTCACCACAATATAAAAAAGATGATGAGACTCCAGAAAGAATTGCAGAGAAGAGCAACAAAGAGGATTAGGGGATTAGAGGCTAAAATATATAAACAACTGTTGCAGGAATTGGGTATGTCTAGTCTAGTGAAAAGGAGGGCTGGGGGTGACAGGATAGAAATGTTCCAATATTTGAGGGGCTGCCACAAAGAAGAGGAGGTCAGCCTATTTTCCAAAGCACCAGAGGGCAGGACAAGAAACAATGGATGGAAACAAATCAAGGAGAGAAGCAACCTAAGGAGAAATTTCCTGACAGTGAGAACAATTAACCAGTGAAACGGCTTGCCTTCAGATGATGTGAGTGCTTCATTATTGGAAGTTTTAAAGAAAAGACTGCACAGCCACTTGTCTGAAATAGAGTCTGCTGCTTGTGCAGCGGGTTGGACTAGAAGACCTTTAAGGTCCCTCCCAATCTGTTATTCTGTAATGTTATCTTTCACGTTGAAAACCCTCCGCTGTGGACTCCTCTATCGGCTTCTTCTCTTAGCAAAGAAGAGAGAAGCTGAACCAGAGGGTGGAGTTTGGTGAGGCAAGTTTAGACAGGCGGCAGCCTTCCCTGGAAAGGCTTTTTTTCTTTCCGAGAGCGGTCTGAAGAAGAGAGAGGGGGGGGGTCTCTTTTGAAGTTTACTCAAGCCCTCCTCAACTCCTCACTCTCTTTTTCGGTGAGCTGCTGGGCAGAAGATGCTATGTCCCTTTTCGTGCCCCTGGAGGTGGGGAAAGGCACTATAGATTTATGGCTTCTGAGAAGTCAAAGGGACAAAAGCCCGCTCCCCTCCCCCTGCCTCCCCCTCCCTTGCCCCAGGTCTGTGCTTCGTTTACAGGGCAAAGATGGGAGGTGGATTTAACCAACAAAGTTTACTCCAGCCCTGCCCCCCAATCGGATATGATTTTGTTGTTGTCCTTGCAATTGTCTTCAGTAGATATTTTTCCCTTCCCTCCACAGTACCAGACAACATGCCTTCTATGGCTGCAGTTCTAAACAGATTGAATTTGGAGGGCAGAAATGCCCCCCTCCCAATTTGCAGGAGATTGCTGGAGTCCTGACAGGTCTAAGTAGGACAGAAGGCTAAGTGTGTACTTTTGTTTTCAGAATAATGCAGCTAAATTACCTTGGTCACTCTTGCTGAGAAGCAGTTAATGGAAAGAATTAATTATAATTAACAGTGTGGGGGAGGGGGTTGTCTACAGGTGCCTACCTGGTCAGTTTTAGAGTTTGGCTTTAATGTCTCTGCTCTTTTGCTACTCAGTCATAGGTGTATAAGTTTGCTGCTTTAAGGAGTTTTACTTTGTTATTGTGCTGCATTTGGCTGCTTAAGTGCAACGAAACCATAATAGTCCCCAACAGCAAACTGATAACATCTGATGAAAAAGAGGGGAAGGAGAAGAGTATCAGACCAGCGGTCCAAATGCCCAACTACTACCCAAAGGGGACACAGTATTTCTTTCTCACGGAGTGTCTCAGCAGGAAAACTCATTCAGTGTTCCAGATATTCTGAGCCACAAGCCATTCCAGAATTTGGTAATGCCCTAGACCCATAACTTAGGATCAGGAGCAGGCATGTACTCTGCATTCTGACAACAGGATGTCAGCCTGCAAAGTGCCACAGAATGTCCCTCAAGTTTATTTATTCTTAGGAAAATTGCACATAATTCTTTAACATTATGGCAGCTGGGGAAGGGGAAGGGCAAGGCATAGGAGAAAATCCTGCTGTTCAGGGAAGCCAGTCCCAAGGATCAAGAGCTCCGCTTTTCATGATTCTGGACCCTGGGCGGAAGAAGTGGGGAGTGGCTTGAGCAAGGGCTCAGTCTTAGGATCTTCATCCTGGAGGCAGGGCAGGTCTTCTCCATGGGCAGAGATGAATGAAGTGGCTTTTATGGGCTCCTGCCCTTGGCATCTGCTGGAAAAGAACCTATTCTGGCAGTGCCAAGCTTGACTTTACAAGGCATCTGATGGCTACCAGGGAAAACTGAATCCAGCCTTGGAGTTGGGTCAAGCCACTTTTCAATAGTTGTAGAAGTTAATACTGGTTTGGGATGCTCACACACCTTTTCTGAAGAAAGAGGCCACAAGCTTCCACCTACATCTGCGGGAACCCTTGGTTCACACAAGTTGAGACGTGTTTTGTTCACCTATGGTTTATTGAAAATTACAATTAGCTGGATTTGCATAATATGCAAACCAAAACCAAGCAAACCACAGTACAGCTTAAGCCCAGCCTTGAGCTGTTTCTTGGCTCAAGTGAAGTGCTGTCCATTCAATTTGATCTTTACAGTTGCCCACTGTGTTCGGTTGAGTTAATTAGTAGTTTGCCAGTGCCTGAAGCACAGAAACGGACCTGATCCCCGTTGACTCCTCCATCTTTTCTTTGTTGGCAGAAGGAGAAGAAATCGATGTGGTGACCGTTGAGAAGAGGCAGGCTTTGGCGACAAGGAAGCCAGTCACCATCACAGTGCGGGATGACCCTCTGGACCCCTGCACAAAGCATTTCCATATCGCCATTCATCAACAGCAGCACAACTATGCTGCCCGCTCCCCACCTGAGGCTCACTCTGTTGAGGGGCCTCTGGAGAAGGGCAGCCCTGATGCCGGGGACGATGAGCCACAGTCGCCTGGGCAGGGGGTAGAGAGTTTCCCTCCTGCGGCTTCCCTCCCCAAGGCTGGCAGTGCTCCTGGCTCGGACAGTGAGGATGTGACCAAGAGGAAAAACCACAACTACTTGGAGCGCAAGCGGCGGAATGACCTTCGTTCGCGTTTCCTGGCACTGAGGGACCAGGTGCCCGGTCTCGCATCTTGCCCCAAAACCCCCAAAGTGGTGGTCCTGAGCAAAGCCTCCGAGTATCTGCAGCTGCTTCTCAGCACCGAGCAGCAAATGGTGGCTGAGAAGAAGCTGCTGAAACTGCACCAGCTCCAGCTACGGAAACAGATTTCACACCTGCAGGGCACGGAGTAGTTGGCCAGGCGTCCTGGGTTTTCAGTCGCATCAGCACTTTTTGGTTGGTTTTGAGGTTGCAAACACCTAATGGACTGTCATTCCCATCGTGCACTGCCACTGCGCATCATACAGGACTTGTCCTTATTGTGCTGCTCCCGTCTGAATTCCGTTCCTCCTTCCAGGAGAGGAAGGGGGGCTTCAGCTGCCAAAATGCGGCTTTTGCTGCACAACGTTGGATTATGGCCAAGCCCCATGGCTGCCCCCTTTTGGTGGGCCCAGCTGGACCCAGACGGCTGGTTCTCCAGAGGGGACCCTGGGACACACCAGACAAGACCCTCATGGCAACCAGTGGATGTTTCAAGGGGGCCCTGAGCCGCATTTCTCAGTGGAGCTCTCGGGTGTTTGGTGCATATGTCATTTGTGGAGCTCCTTAGGAGGATGGATCTTTCTGCAATTTGTTGCTTTTTCATAATTATGTGATGGTAGTCAAATTCTCTGTCTCGTCCCCTTGCTCCCGGACCAAGAATTGGTTAGAATTGGCTTTTTCTGTTCCTCCAACACATTGTGGATGAATCCTTTGTGCAAAAGGCTATTTCACAGCTCTGGAGTCGGGGTGGGGGTGGGGAGCTGAGACCTCTTTGGAGAGGCAGCAAGGAGCACCATCCAGGGGTGCCTCTGGTTTTAGGGAGACCCATTCCAGTGGAGTGCAACCTGCGCAAGAGGGAGTCCATGCTGAGGGTTTGGTGCAAAAGGCACTTTGGCCACGGATACCATCTGTCTTGTCAGAGTTTCTCCAGCTCACATGGAGGGGGGCTTTAAAAAAACCACCCCACTTTACTCCATCACTAGAACAGCACTGCAATCACCTTGAATTTGATTTACCTCATTCTTTTTCCATTTAATGACAAACCAGGGCTTATCTTGGCATTTGTATATCCTAGAACCTAATGTAGTAACTGCCTCATTCTTTGTACCAGACTGCTTTTTAAAGATATATACTGTATTTTTGTACTTTTTAGATTTTTTCCCCTGTTTTTGTAAAATGCTGGCTCTTTCCTCTCCCCCCTTTGTTTCCATACCCAAATACACCGCCTGCAGTCAGGGCGGTGGGCCACCTCCACGGCTTGCAAGGGAGTGATTCAAATTGGCTCCCTTGGGAACAGGCTGCTTTCCAAAAACTGGGATGACTGGAAATTCTTCTGGCTGGTCCCAGCTTGCAAGCGCCAATAGCAGCTATCCCAGGGGCCTGTCTGGTGGGAAGCAGAGCGGACCCTGCGCTTTCAAGCTGGCTCCAAGATGGGGTTTGTTTCCCAGGTAGAGCAGGAAAGGGCTGTTCTTGTGCTGGGCTCGCATGGGCTGCCCACCTGTGGGGCAAACCTTCAGGGCAGCAAAGCAGGTGAGGTGCGAGTCCTGGCTTGCCGGAAGCATTGAGAAGGTCTTGGTGAACGAGGAGGCTGGCAAGTCTCAGGAAAGGGCAGGGTGCATGGCGGGTGAAGGAAAGCTGTGCGCGTACCTTCCCTGGGCTTTAACTACCATGTGCTGCACGAAGCTCGCTGGGAGAGGTGGATGCCTAAAGTAGAGATCTCCAAATTTGGCAACTTTTAAGACTTCTGGACTGCAACTGCCAGAATTCCTCAGCCAGACTCAGAAGTCTTAAAGTTGTCAATTTTAGAGACTCCTGGCCTAATCCTTTCGGAAACTCTCCTTCTGCACAAGGCCTCTGCACTGGGTCCCTTTCTTCTTCAATAAAAGAGCTACCTGAGGAGCCTTCGGGCGGGATGTGCAGAAAGGCTGCCACATTTATCTGCTGCCAAGGACTCCTGTTCATTGTGGGCTTTACTTCTAGGTTGGGATGGCAGCCTTTGCTAACGGGAGAGGGGCTGAGTGGCATCTCCCTCTGCTTTGGCCAAGCTTTCCTGGAGAGCAGCTGCTCCCTCCTTATGCAAACTCCCACTCATCCTCCCCCATCTCGGGAGAGGTGAGAGTGATGGGCCCCTTTGCTGGCACAGTGCAGGGTCCACCATGCAGATGCCACTGGGACTTCCTCAGTCAGCCCCGTCAAAGCTTCGAGGCTGAGTAGTTCAGACTTGGCACTTTGTTACCTTACATTTCTGAAATAAATTAATGGCAAAAGGGCAAACCAATGTAGTGTCTTCTTTTCTTGAAGGGGGGCAGATTCTCACCTTGGGGGAGGCTTCTGCTGTATTGAATCCAGCTGAAACTAAGCGGCTGTTTGGTAGCGAGAGCAAAAGGCACATTGGTGCTATGGTGGAAATTCCCCAAGACCGTCCATCTTGAATTGTTCAGCACCTTCCTTTGGACTCCTGAAGTGCCCGACACTTGTGGGCAGCGTCTGGCTAATTTGGGGTATTGTCCTGATTGTCACCCCATTCCAACCCCTGCAAACGGAGACTTATTCTAATTCGGGGGGGGGGGGACCTTGGAGTAATGCAGCAAAGTTGGTTCTCTGTAGGATAAGGGCTTCTTTGGGGCTGTGGGGCATCCCAAAAAATCCAGAGCTTCATTCTTATCCAACAAAGTGCTTCAGGATTTTGCTTGCTCTGAGTGAGAGCCCAACGGCTTCTACTCTGACTTGACAGATGCAAGAGGAAGATGAGGGGCTGGTTTTCCCAACACTAGAATTGGGTTTGCATCAACATTCAAAGGTGTAAAATTAAAATGTTTGATTCAAGAGGTTTCATGAGACCAACAAGATGACCAGGACGGGAGATCCTGGTTAGACCCACCCCCATTGGGACTGCGGTATACGATGTGAAAAAGAAGCATGAACTCCCTAAGGCTCTGCTAATCCCAACTAAGTGTTCCTATGAGAGAAAGAGAGAGAGAGAGAGAGAGACCTCTTTAGCTTTGGCATGAATTTGAAATGCTAGCAGTTACACAAACACCCTGGATTCACACAACATATTAAACTCACGTTAACAGTGCAATTCTGTTTTCACATGTCTCTAAAGACGAAACACGTTAACTAGTTTCAGTGCAAAAGGAATCAAACTAGCAACATATTTTAGCTTAGCATAGCATGTGTGAACCAGGCCTCAAATGTCTTACGCATTATGCCTCGATATGGATTTCTGTTATTTCTAGCTAGCAGGTTTATTCAACTACTTAACATTATAACATCATATGAGGACTGTGTCAGTCTGGTGACCAAAAATCAGATTAGTAACTAAAGTGAACTGAAGGCTTCTGCCTTTAATTAAAATATAAATTTTAATTAAAGCAAGGCTACCAGGCTCCTCATTTTACCTTTAGAGGACTGATGGCTCTGCTTTGCCCAGGTAAAAATGACAGGTATGATGCTGAACCTCAGCCTCCCCAAACTGCAGCCTTCCATCTGGACTCTGGAGACTGGAATATTACCATTCATGGAAGGCCAACACATGCTCAGCCGGTGGGGGAGGGGGGCTCCTTTGCATGGCTGCACTTCGATTGCTGTGGGTGGACAACTGCCTGCAAAACGAGTCTGTGGCTACTCCATGGTTCCAGAACAAGGGGTGAGCAGTCCCTCAGCCTGTCTATGTCATCAGGCGCCGTCTCTAGGCACACTGCTACAAATACCATTTGATTTGTCCAATGTGCATGAAGAAGCTAACATAGATGTGCTAATCTTTCAGCCCAAAGGGTTCCCAAAATAGGTTCCCAAAGCTCAGTCCTACCTCTAGAGTGACATTCACAGACCATCTGAAGTAGCTCGTATAGTCTCCAAGGGTTAAAATAGCAATAAATGACCATTGCAATTGGCAAAAACAGACCATCCGTTCTGCAAAACAATGCACTAACATGTTTTTGGTCTGCTTTAGAGGGGACAATTCTCCTGGAGGATGGGGGGAGCCAAAGTGTAAACTTTTCTTTGGAGATGCTCATCTTGCACTGGAGTGCTTGGCCCTTTCTGCCTAATGAAAGGAAAGTTGGCAACTGCAGAAATGCTTCAGGCAGCGTCAGGGAAGTTGCAGTTGGCAGTGAGAACCTCTGGCCTCATGACCCACAATCAGGCCCCAGAACAGGGATTCAGTGGAAACTCCTTAGGACTCGACCAGGCCCACTGCATAGATTGGAGGTGGAAATGCGCTCCTAGGGTGCCAGGTAAGGAACTGCAGGAACTTTATGCAATTTAATCTGAAATTTCTACCCCTCCAGGGTGTGATCTGCCACTGAGCCACTGCCCAGAGGGCAAATTGCCCATCTTCTGGCACATGTCTTCTGTCATGCTATCCCACACAGTCCTTTGGTTGTATTCATGGGACACGCTTATCCTGGTCAATTGCAGATTGAGTTGCTGCGTTGCACAGCCTCCCAGCCTTGCTTACTTTTAATAATCATTCTTTGCAGGTTCGTTTGGAGTATGAGGACAGCTGCTTTGAGAGTAGCGTGAATCAATGTGTTGTGCAAAGCCTGAAAACTGATCAAGTTAAGCATCCCATGTAGATACATTCTCTGTACAGTACTCCTTGACCTATGGCCACAATTGTGACCAGAACTTTGGTTGATAATTAATGCAGTTGTTAAGCGAGTCATGCCTGGTTTTACGACCATTTTTGCTACGATCGTTAAAGAAATCACATGGTGAATCTGGCTTCCTCCATTGCCTTTGTTTGTCGGACACCCTTTGGAAAAGTTGCAAACGGTGATCACTTGATCCTAGGACACTGCAATCATTGTAAATACAAGCTGGTTACTCCCAGTAAGAGGCTGAATTTTGATCATGTGACAAGGAGATGCTGTGATGATCATAAGTGTGAGGACTGATTGTAAGTCATCTTCAGCAATGTGGTAACTTTGGATGGTTGTTAAAAGAAAGGTCGTAAGTCAAGGACTACCTGTTTCAGGTTCCAAGTAATGCACCAATCACAAACCGAACTCTAATCCCACACCCCAATCAGATTCAGGTTGGACAGCCTGTGTATGTGCATGTGTGTGGATAGGTATGCCTACAAAATTGAATTCAAATTCTTTTTCCACAACATATAAGGAAAAGAAACAAGCTCTTGAGCCGAGGTGGTGCAGTGGTTAGAGTGCAGTACTGCAGGCTACTTCAACTGACTGCTAGTTCAGCAGTTCAGC
>JANHGD010003653.1:76655-89155 GCA_027560375.1 Imantodes cenchoa | reverse complement strand
CATCACACCTATTTTACTCCTTATAACCGACTGAGAACAATAAGAATACAATTAAGGCTTTAGCTGCCATGATATAAGTTAATACGTAGCCTGTAGAGAACTATTGTGCATGGATGTAAACAGTGATTTTAGTTGCTACTTAGTCTTCGGGTAACTAATACAGTATTCATCAGGTGATTTTCACTGAAGGAAACATCTGTCATTCTTTAGGCATCAAAGACAGATGAAGCTGAGTAGGAGAGTGTGTGGGAAGGAAGGAAAATTGCAAAATATAAAACACAGCTGGCTTAGATTTCATTGTAATCAGGTTCCATTATAAAGTGCACAATATGATATTAGGCAGGGAGAGAGAATTCAAATGGAATGTTTACAGCTTAAGTGTAATATTATGGCATTTATAATATATTTTGTCAGAAAGGGAGAAACTAGGTATAAACTCATACTTGAATAGCATTAGCGGAATCTAAGAAATATGATTTATTTAGGCTTCTCTATGTTGAACATGTGCAAATCAGAATGTGTAATGTTCAGGGCACTATGATTCGATAGATATGTTACGTTGTGGTTTTGCTGTGACTGTGACAAGTATCTTTGCTGCTCTTCACCCTTCCTCTCCTAAATAAACCTTTTCATTTTGAGACTTTGTTTATGTCACCCATACTGTAGATAGGCATAACAGACTGGTTGTGATTTTCCAAATGGCTTCTATTGCTTACCTGGTCAGAAAAACAAACATAAAAAAATAATAATCAAAAGCAGCACTTGAAAATTAAAGGGCAGGAACAAAAAACACCAAATTTTCTTAGCCAGGAATTTTCTCTTACAGGTTGAAAAAGCTGATCGCATCTGAGAGAAATATCAGGAGCCATTTCTGATGTAGCATGAGTGCAGAACTAGCTTCAATATGATCTCTAGTCAGAGGTGGATTCCTCCTAGTTCAAACCAGTTCGCCCGAATTGGTAGCAACCTGCTGGTGATGTCATGATGACATCATGGAATCGGTTCGGTCGGTGCCGGTCCGTGGATGCTGCCATCTTTAAAAAAAATTTTTTTTGACTTTTTTAAATCCTTTTTTTTCTTCTGAGCATGTGCAGAAGCCAAATTTCTGGCACTGCGCATGCATCACCATTTTGGTTTTGACTTTTTTGGGGATTTAAAAAAAAAATTTGGCACTGCGCACGTGCGCGCATGCTTTGCGCACGCACACCCATGGTGTGCGCTCACGCAATTCAGGAGGCAGCAAACTGGAAGTGAGGTAAGTTAGAATCTACCCCTGTCTCTGATGGTGGTATCTTGAGAACAAACAATCATGTTTTCTTTTTGTTAAGGATCAAGGGGAGTGATTGAGGATGCAACTGATAACCAAGATGAAAATATAAAAAGGAAGATGCCAGTCTAAGGTCCATGCATAACTGAGGTTTTAAAAAGGATAAAATCTAATGTCTGGAATGGTATCTCCTGCTTGAACAGGGGTTAGACTAGACCTCCAAGATTCCTTCCAACTCTTTATCTTGCTATTCTGTTCTGTTCATCTTCTGCACAGATTGAAAATTAATTCACGATAGGATTTGAAGCAAGTGAAGGAAGGTCAGAAACATATCTTGGCATAATACTGAAACATTGGATTTTTTTCTGCATCCTAAACCAGATCAGTATAAATACATACATACATACATACATACATACATACATGTGTATGTATATGTATGTATGTATGTATGTATACACACACACACACACACACACACATATATCACAAGGCCAAAAACACCAGCCAACACTGGTGGGGTGTGGAGTGCTGGTCCAGTTGCTGCAAGTGGGCTGGTTGGCTGTGCTGTAACATTTTGATTGGTTGATGGGTCAACATCCTGAGTAGTGGGTGGAGTTAATGGGTTCACATCTTGAGTACTGGTTGGAGTTAATGTTTGCAGATTAATCAGCTGTTTTGCAATGTATGTCTGTGGTGCAACTTCCCAGGTTCTGTGTTATTGAAACCAGAAGGTTTTAAATTAGTAATGAGTAACTTCAGAGTCCTTGGTTTCCATGAAACCAAACTCTGGTTAGTTTTTAATAGAACTCTTTATATATTTATTTACAGATAAATATCTCTGGAGATTCAGTCATTCAGGCCATGGTTGTCCCAAGGTGCTTTTTCAAACTGGACTTTACTTTTTGCTTGAAGACATTTCACTTCTCATCCAAGAAGCTTCTTCAGTTCTGAAGAATCTCAGAATTGAAGAAGCTTCTTGGATGAGAAGCAAAACTTCTTTAAGGAAAAACAAGGTCCACTTGCCTTTTGAAAAAATTACAGATAAATCCTACTAAATTTAGCAGAGCTTAATCTTAAATATATGGAAGTGGAATTGAAATATGGGATGGGCACGTTTTCTGAAAAGTCTCTGTCAGTATAGCAAGCAGCCTTATTTTATCTACTAAACAAAAAAATGCTTTTCAGGTATAGTGGTGTATACCTGCCCTTGATGCTGGACATATCTGTAATGTCAAAGTTTTCTTAAATTACAACATTTCATATGAGACCTAGACTGCTGTATCCCCACTTTTGTCATTTTCCTTCATCTCCTTCTTCAAAATAATGACTTCAGCTAACACGTACTTTGAAAATGAAGAAGAAAAAAAATGTGTCACGTTCTTACTTTTAAATGTCAACCATATGTATTCATTCACGTATCAGTCTGAGAATGAGTAGTTAATGAATTTCTTTTGACCTGAACTTCATCATTTTATCATCTTCCATTTGTCATCCTTCAAAGCATACTTAGAAGGAAAAAGAGCAAGACAGAGATTGAGAAAGAGAAATTGGATTTTCAGCCAAAAGGCCTGCTTCTCAAATCCAACATTTGATTGTATTTATTAATATTAAACAGTAAAGAAATTAAATTTAATATTTAATAAAAATACCTAATGATCTCAATATAGGCCTGAAGTATCCAGCAATGAGCAATGATAGAAAGCACACACTTTTTCTTCCTTTCTATATGCCCTTGAAATCAAATTGGATTTGAAACTAAGCAAATTATATGATATGAATTGCTAATGCAATCTCATTTTATTTATGAAGCTGCTAGTATATTTCAAAGTTTACCAAATCTGTCAACAGTCAACAAACAAACAAACAAACAAACAAACAGGAGAATTGCTTCTACAAATAGAAATTTTATTTATTATTTATTTTACATCTTTTATGTAGCCCCATCTCATGATGATCTATTGAGAGTTCAATGAAAGGTTTTGCATTGGTTTGTTTTACCTATTTCTACCTTAATCCTAGGTTTGCAACATAGCTCAAGACTAAAGCCTACATTTCGCATGCAAAAATCCCCACTTTGATCCTGGCATGTACTAGTGTGGATGAGAGTTATGAAAATGAAATATTTGTCAATGTAACCAGGTTGAGCTATCCCAGTGCTTCTCAAGCTTAGTAACGTTAACATGTGGACTTTAACATCTGGTAGATATAAAGTTTGCATATATTAAAGTTGTCAAGTTTGAGAAAACATTGAAATTCCTGCAGTGTTTTTTAACCTTTGCAGATTGAAGATTTGTGGACTTTAACTCCCAGAAGTCTCCAGCCAGCTCAGTTGGCTGGGCAATTCTGGGAATCAAAGTCCACATATCTTCAAGCAGCCAAGGTAGGGAAACACTGTTTTATTGTGTATAAAGCTACTAGAGAGTTTATAATTGTCCTCCTGTTCTACCCTATATATTTAAAACAGCTTTTTCTTTCTTGCTATAATCTGCTATTTTGAGCAGTCATGAAAAGAAAGATGGAAATGCAGGGATAAATTATCTGAGATTCTCAAGGCTGTATACTCACCCGAAAGCTTTGGATTAAGTTCTCCAAAAATTGAGACCACATTGTTAGCTTTAATTTGACAGAAGAGGAAAAAGATTAAATGCACAAGAGGTTATCATATTAACTTTACATAATTAACTTTACAGTAGAATTCCTGAGATGTCCTCTAATTTGACAACAGTTAATCTTTTCCTTCTTCAATGACCTATTTTATATTTGAAATGAAATCTGTTTGTGTTCACCCTCCATAGCAGATAGCCATTCCTAAGAATTGAGATCAAAGAAGGCTGGGAAAAATAAAGCAACTTCAATAGTCAAGGTAACACTTTTAATTTACAGACTTGGTATTGCTTCATGCATCCAATAATGGATAAGTTATATATATTAGGGAGCAAAATATATTTATCAGAAGAGCTGAAACCTATCCATTTGTGACATACATGGAAAAATCTTGATATTGAGATACAGCAGGAGGAAGAAACTATACTGAGAGCAGAAAGCAATTATTTATTTTATTTCAATAAATTTATCATAGTCATGCAAATATATTGGACTGTATAGCTATAATAAATACAATACAATAAAATAAAAAATAAAAAATACACAATTGATAAAGTGGATGAGTATACAAGAACTAAATCAGGAAATATGTTGTCAGGTTAGACAGTACATATAGAAAGTGATGTAAATATTGACCAAGTGGCCCTGAATCTCAAGATCAAATCTGAGATTACATGAAGAATGAGTTTAAACTCTGGAGAAGATATGTACTTGTACTGTACATGAGTATAAATGTAAATAGCATGCTTTTATTTTGTGCTGGAAGCGAATAGATGACTTTTATCTTATCTGCAGTAGCAATAGCACTTAGACTTATATACCACTTCATAGTGCTTTACAGCCCTCTCCAAGTGGTTTACAGAATCAGCATATTGCCCCCAACAATCTGGGTCCTCATTTTACCCACCTCGGAAGGATGGAAGGCTGAGTCAACCTTGAGCTGGTGAGCTGGTGAGATTTGAACCGCTGAACTGCTGAACTAGCAGTCAGTTGAAGTGGCCTGCAGTACTGAACTCTAACCACCTCGGCTCTAAAGTATACTCATCAAGAAAGTCCATGGATCCAGGCTGAATAGTGTAACCAAGTATTCTATGGCCTGATGTGAAGTAAGACAACAAAATAAGCATTAATCTAGATGCATGTATATACTGATGAAGCCTCAAGGAATTGCAACAAACTTTGGGCGATGTCTGGCAACTGAAATTCCTGGAACAATTTTGGAAGAACTAGAAGTTATTTATTCATGCAGTCACCATAAGTTGAAACTGACCAAGTCACTACTAGCAAGCTAGCCAAGGAGTAGGGAATGCAAAAGTAATTTTTATTCTGCAATATAATAACATCAATTTAATGTCCTCATTGCAGATTTGCTTTCCTGAAAATGCTATTTAGCAAAATGCTCCTTCTGGTCTGAAAGTTTCTGCTGAAATACCTTCATATGTTAGTGATCAATATGACTGATATTTCCATCTTCATTTTGGATTTACTTCATGCAGGTTTCCCCTGCCCTGAAGTAAATTTGCTAATATTAATTTTTTGGGGGTGCTAAAATTCTTTGAATGAACAGGAACACTACTGTATTTTAATTTTATTCCTAAAATTTAACTGGCTCTTCCAGGCCTAGATATGGGAATTGTTCTTCGAAAGGAAAAGCAAATACAAAAATAACTAGAATATATTTAACAATTTGTTGCTTTGAAATATAATTTATTTCAAAAAAATATTGTTGTAGTATTGTAATATTAGTGTAGAAGGAATTAGAAATAACGGAAATGCATCGTTCGGGACTGTTTCAGTAAATTTCCAGTTGCTTGCTATGTTGAGTACAGATTCTCTTATATATTTAACTAAGAATACAAAGTATTCTTAAAATGTCCTATTTGTGCATTACTTTGATAGGAAGTTATTTAGGAGAAAAGCAGTTAGTGATGGTTTAAAGAATTTCTATAGCTGAAATTAGTTTTCTGTTACAGCTTTTTGAAAACAGAACTCAAAGTAGATTGCTTGGCTTTAGCCATCCATGTGAAATTCGTCTGATGCCTTGTGGGTGGATGATGTTTGTCTCATCCGTTGACCAGATATCCCATCTGATTATTATTATATAGGTTGGGTTTTTTTTTATATTGCTTGTATTGTAACCTGTTCAGAGTCAGTCTGGAATCAAGCAGCATGTAAATGAAATGAATGAATGAATGAACGAACAAGTATGCAGTCATTATGCAAATACATTATGTTATTCCTCTACTTTTTTCAAACGAAAAAAATAGACAAAGATGATACAAATATAGATCTTCAAAATCACCACTCTTGAATTCAATGAAGTTGGAGTCATGTATGGATTTCTAACCATGGCTTTGACTTTCGTTCATTCAGGAGCTATGCTTCATCAATATTCTTGTCAGACTTTTAGGGTGAAATTGTGTTGCTAGCACTGCACACTAACTTTGATTTTGGCAAGACACCATTTACTCAATTCACTCCTTATTTGAACAACACAGTGATTGCTTGGACATCTCATATTTAGTTTAATGTTGTCCTGTGCTGAGTGAAATTCTTCCAGACTTGCCTTTTGAAAGTTCTCTACCTTTTTTAATAACAATTGTTACATTCTGTTAAGAGATGAGGTCCATCTTAATCTGTTCAAGCATATGGTATTATCTTCTCTAATTATAATCTTGAAAAAGATCACTTTTAAAAACAAAAAGCTTGACTTGAATACCATCAGATTTGCTACAGTTTCTCCAAAGATCAACAACAACACAATAGAATTTCTTGCTGGCAGCAAGGCAGGTACCACTGTATTAAAGTTGCTATGAAATATAAGGGAAATTTGTGCCAGTTATTCATAGAATAATAAAGGAAATGGGAATAAAGTTTTAATTGACCATACAAAACAGACAATGTGACTATTCAGTGCTCTGTGATTCTTGAAATCACAGTACCTAATCCAAATAATGACACCTATTTGCAGTCATACAAATGTTTATATGGAAATTTGTCTCTTTGTGTTCACTGTGACTTAGAAACCAGAATTATCGACATCCAATGCAACACTGAATCAATACAACACAAAGTAAATTCTTTTGAATTCAGTAGAGCTTACCTCCTACTGTTCTTTTACTTGTATGTGCAGCCAAAGCTATGAATAAGGAGTTGATATACGAAGAGAAAAATTGTCTGCTTTTAAATTAAATATATTTTAGGATATGTAATATAGCTTTTGTGTATTTCCTTCCTCAAGATGCCAAGAAATGGCCCCAAATTAAAGGATAGCTCCCCAGTTTTGTCCCTTAAAAATCCTAACATGCAGAAAATCTAAATGTTTGGTACTATCCTGGGATGCTCATAAAAATTATAGTGTTTATGGCCATAGGCCACATTTTTTTATAACACTGGTATAAGCTGGTATCAACAGTATAACATACATAATATGTGATAAAGTTTGTTGATTTGATCCTACTTATTTCACATATGCGCTGGTTCTATATACAAAAAGAGCTCCAATAACCAATTTCAATCTCCCATTATTTGTTTAAGTATAAGATATAACTTATAGCTTTATTTCCTTTTTTCTAATTTTGGACACTGTACGACAGAGGGATTTCAGGACAGAACTGTGATGGTTGACCAATAATTTAACTAAATATATTCCTATTGATTTACAAGGA
The DNA here is from genome assembly GCA_027560375.1 of Imantodes cenchoa. NCBI lineage: Eukaryota > Metazoa > Chordata > Lepidosauria > Squamata > Dipsadidae > Imantodes > Imantodes cenchoa. The sequence goes on along the minus strand of JANHGD010003653.1, from coordinate 81,613 downwards.
TCTTCCTTGAAATTAGTATAATTATACTAATGAAAACTTCTATCACATATCAGCCCACAAGCACAGACTCTCTTTTTAAAAACACAGTAACTGAAGCAACAAACATGATATTTAATCACACCCAATTTTCTGAAAATGAATCCTTACACCATCCTCATTATTTTTTGAATAATAGATGTAACCTTTGCTGAAAATTAATGAATGCAGTCGGCAATTAGTGCTTATGGATACCATCATAGGCTGTTCACATAATCAACGCAAGTTCTCTAATCAACCCTATAATCAGTATCAAGTACTTTTTTAACTGACCTTTTGTCCTTGGAAGAATGATACTCATGATTTTCCATTTAAGCAAAGTAAATATGAAATCCTTACTAATTTTGCTTTGGCACATCCTCCCTGTCTTTCTAATTGAAGACCTATTAGTTCAGGAAATAACTTTGGCAGTAATTCTCCAGGGGAAGAAATTGCTGGAAATGGTGATTGGTCTACAACTGCAACTCCAGATATATTTTAAACTTCCACAAAACCTGAAAACAAGTATTTCTGATTTAACTGTTCTGAATCATGTATTAGTGGTGGCTTAATTCATAGCGCAAAGAACATTGACTCTTGGTAACTACACACACTTGCAACAATGGTGCTTTTCAAAAAAACAACTGGACTTTTTTGTTCTTTGAAGTTATTTCACTTCTCATCCAAGAAACTTCAACTTCATGAATTGAAGAAGCTTCTTGGATGAGAAGAAAATGTCTTCTAGAAAAAACAAGGTCCAATTGCATTTTGAAAAGGCACCTTTAGGATCACCATGACCTGGATGGCTGAGAATCTCCATAGACAAATATGGAGATATACAGAAGTGATTTATCACTACTTTCTTTCAGGAGTTTTAAAAAAACTTCTAATAAAGTAATCTGCTATCCAAACACTAATCTCCTAGGTCTTGGGATCAGACAAGCTTGGCTGGATGCATCCTTCTACTTTTTCACACATACACATACACACACACAAACACATAAACACACACACACACAAATATTGATGACCATATGAATAAGGAAACATTGTTCATGCCCTCCTTTTATCCAGAATAATCTACTTCCTTTCTTATGTATCTTGTAGAACTGAATTAATATAATATACTCTGAGTGGGTCTGTTCCTGTGATCTACTCAAAAACTTTAGCTAGAGTGCACTAACATGCCTCTTATTGGGAATACAATGCTGGAAATATACTGTATCCATAATGCCACATTTGAATTGAATTCCTTTTTTCTTCAATATACTGAATGGATAAACCATCCTGACCGCTGAAATAGAACTTGGAGTTAAGATGAAATCAGTTGTGGATAGGATTGCAGTAGATTTGAAAATTGGAAGTGTTCCTTGACTCTTGACTTTGTTGTCATTGAATTTTTATCTGCCAGTCATAACAAAGAGCAGGTTTGTACAGATTGCAATCCTTGCTGAATGTTTGGACAATATCCATCTCTAGATAACATCCTATCCAGATTATTACAATACACTTTATTTAGGCTTACAAAAGTTCAGTTTGTTCATGTGTTGGAGCAGTTTCTTCAGCTTGTTCATTACTTGTTGTTTTCTTTTTAGCCAATATTTCTAGATGTAGTATTTCCATATCTGTGAAAACTTTATTACAGATGATGAAGTGTCTTTGATCCATTAATCTTTGTTCAGTTAAATCATTTTCCAGGTGTTTTTCCTTCCACAATTGCATCATTCTTTTTTGAAATCTCCTGGCTGTTAGTTCTGCCTGGTAGTAATATTTGATGATCTCTTGATTTTCTTCAGTTGTCCAAGTTTTGCACTTTGGTTCCAGTCACTTTGCAGTTGCACGCTCTGGTTTCCTGGCAGTAACAACTGAGCCCTGTAGCCCTTTTTTTGAAAAATGTATAACTCGCCCCCAATAGTCAGCGATGGTATTAGCTGGTTGTATTGGGACGTCGGAAACCACAGCCACTCAGTCTTGGATGGGTTGAGTTTGAGCCCGTTCCTCCCCATCCAGATCCGTATGGCCTCCAGGCACCGGGACCCCCTTTAAATACCTTTTGTGTCTACGGACCATGGCCATGGACCTCCAAGACTTTTTCGGACTATAAAACTACTTCCCCCTCAAAAAAAGTGGGTGGAAATGTCTGTGCGTCTTATAGAGCAAATATTGCGGTGGGGAAGAGGGTTGGTGCGGTGCTGATCAGCTGTTCTAGGTGACGATTGGCGGCAAACGGGCCAGGAAAATGGGCCATGGTGGCAGCAGAGAATGGGCAGTGGAGAATGGGTGGCAGCAAACAGGTGGTGGTGAATGAGCAGCAGCAGCAGCAAACAGGCTGCAGCAAATGGGCCATGGTGGCAGCAGAGAATGGGCAGTGGAGAATGGGTGGCAGCGAACGGGTAGTTGCAATCCCTACCATCTAGAACAGCTGATCGGCGGTATTCCGGGAGGCAAATCCAATCACCAATCAGTTGCTTGGCAGCGAAGGCTTTAGTGTTCCCCAGCGGTGGCAGCAGCTCAGCTCAGTTGACTGGTGGTGGGCATAATGGAGCGGAGCCCTGATGAGCCACGTACTGGGGCTGTCCAGGCTGTTTGCTGCAAGGACGCTAGCCAGATAAATACTGGATGGATGCGAGGAGGCAGAGGCAGATTTTTTTTCTTGTTTTTCTCCTCTAAAGCTAATGTGCATCTTATAGTCTGGAGCGTCTTATAGTCCAAAAAATACGGTAAGTCGAGATTTAAATCAACACTTCTGCAAGCCTTTGCCAGGGTCCATGGCCCACAAGTTGAAAACCACTGCAGTAGCATATACATGTCACCACTGCTTCATGTGTTCCATTGGTTGCTTTTAGGTATAATTCAAGACTATTGGTCACCATTTATTTGTTTCTGGTAGTTTCTACCTGCCCTATAATTTCAGTTAGAGTAGGTGTGCTCCAGGCCCCTTCAATTAAACAATATTACTTATTAGGACCTAGGTCCCACCCTGCAATTCTTCTCAAGCCTGAGAGTTTGGGAGTTAAGCAACCTTTAAATCCACATAAACAAATAAATATTTATTTTATTCCTACAACACTGTGTAGCAGAGAGGGCTAAGAGAGAGTGCCTGGCTCAAAATCATTCAGGGAGTTTCTGTGGCTGAGGATGGACTTGAAGCTGGACCTAGTCCAAAGCTTTAACCGCCATATGGATTTTTTTCTTTATAAAATGGCCTAAAATTGTTTGCTAGGGAACAATATTTATTAGCACTTATTATGTAATTGTATTACTGAATTTAATATTTTCCTAGTAGAAAGCCTCACAAACACAACACAACACACACACACACCCCTGACGTCTGCTTCTTTACTTGCCGTATAAGGTATTGATTTCCGTCCTTTTTCAATTCCCTGAATATTATCACTTTTCACTGCAACAAATTTCAACTTACTTCATGACTTATTATTGCAGAGAGACATAAAAACTCACAAACTGCAATACACTGAAAAGCTAATCAGCTGTAATGTCAAATATCTTAGAGCTTTTAACTTTAACTTTGTTAAAAGCTTTGAGGCATTTAAAAAACAGTGCTGGGATTGAATCTGTGCCTGATGGGTCTCGGGTACATATGGAGTGCTCTATCTTTTTCTGAGTCATAACCATTATTTCAAAAGTTTACCATTGAGTCCAATTTTCTTCACTCCTCAAATACATTTCTTTAATATGCCAAATGTACCAAAAACAGGCATCTGGTATATTACAATAAATGGTTCCAAATTGCTCTGTTTCTTCTCCACCCCACCCCACCCCAATTGTTTAAAACTTTCCCCAGGACCAAAATTTCGATTAGTTTGCATTTCCTGCCTTTTCCTACATTTTTTTTCTTGCTGAGGTAATTTTATGGTCCAGCATTCCAAGAGTTTAAAAATAGGAAAGATCAAAGATCTCTTTGAAATGAATAGATTAGATCCATGTTTCTCAAATTTGGCAACTTTAAGGTGTGTGGACTTCAACTCACACACAGAGGGGTGGGCGCAGAGATGCAAGCACACACAGACACATACTTCTTATTGGACATTTTTTAGACTTTGCAGTGACCCCAAATTACCATTATTTGCTAAGAAATGAAAAATCCACAATAAAAGAAATTAATCAAAAGTCCAGAAAATGCTCTGGAGAATAATTCAGCTTCTAACCATTTTTTAAAAGCCAGTAGGAAGGTGTTAAGTCTGCTCCAGAGTAATGACGGCGGTGTTGCAAAGAAAGAACACCCTCTAGTCCTAATTCCCTCCCCCTTCTGAAAATGTGGAACCATTAATACAGGGATGTCAAACTCATGGCCCGTGGGACGGATGCATCATGCGCTGGCCACACCCATCCCCGTTTTAGCGAAAGGGGGAAAAGTCATGATATGTCACGTGACGACAATGTGACGCCACGAATTTGGCACACCTGTATTAATAACTTTTTCTAATAGATTGGGCCAATGTTGTTAGAAGGCAGTCCTATAGATATCCAGTGCCAAGCTCGAAGGGCATTATAGGTCAACTCCAACACTTTAGAATATACTTCCAATTGGTTTTTGCTGATAGATAGGAGTTTTATGGTGCCTCTTTTTCAAATCATGAAAAAATAAAAGCTGCAAGCCCTAATTTTTATATTTAAATAAATTAAGCCTCCATAATTGAATTTTAAACTTCTTTCCCATCTTGTCTTTATTTTCTTCCCCTTTTAATATTTATTTCTTTATGCAAAGGTGTAATGGCTCCTGCCCTCTGGAATATTCTTCTTTCAGATATCAGGATGACACTGACACTTTTGCCTTTTCACAAGGCCTTGAAGCAGGGGTGAAATCTAGCAGGCTCTGAGAGTACTCATATCTAATGACCTAAATGCCAAAGCCCACTGTAACAACATTGCCAAAAAGGCACTAAGAGTTATTAATCTAATATTGCGTAGCTTCTTCTCAG
>JANHGD010003653.1:46027-56089 GCA_027560375.1 Imantodes cenchoa | reverse complement strand
GGGGTTGATGGTTTTAAATTGTTTAACTGCTTTTATTGTATTGTGTATATTGCTTTTATTGTTACTATTTTTTTCTTTTTTCTTCATGTTGTAAGCCTCCCAGAGTCCCTGTTGAGTTGGGCGGCATTTAAGCACTAAAAAATAAAAATAAAATAAAATAAATAAACTCCATAACTGTCCCAATTACGTCCAGCCAAAAGCAGACCAATGCTAGTCCACAGAGCAATGGCCAATGAGTTCATATAGCACTTGAAGTTTCCCAAACAAGACAAATCCACCAGGAAAAAATTAAATCCACAATACAAGAGGGTTCATGATACAATCCAAAGTCAAAGCACCATGCTAATCCAAAGCAAGGCAGGATTCACAATGACCAGGAAACATGCAGCTAGGAAATGAACACACTGTTCCCAGCATTGCCTCCATCTGTCTTCTGTGCTAAACAGTCAGCTTCCAGTACAACCCATCAAGAGTGACAAGGCTGCTGCCTCATGAGTAGTTTGGATGACCTTCTCTGTCAACCTCTCAAGTAAAAGCCAGGGCCAGGTATTAATATTTTGGAGAGGGAATTAGGGCTTAGAATAAGTATGGGAAGTTGAAAAGAAGAGAATAATGGCAAGCCATGTCCACTTCATTACCAATCAAATTGCATAGATGTTTCCACTGACTGGCTTTGAATTGAAGTTGAATTTTACTCAGGAAAGAATCTTTTACATTCTCTTGAAGCTGCATTACAAGACCTCTAGGGGAAAAAATTAAGATTATTTGTAGTGGTATTAATGCAGCACATCTATTAAACTCTTTATTGTATAACAAGTTAGAATCAGGTATTTTAGATATGGAATATTGTCTATCAAATTACTACTACTATCATTTCTTTTTTTAAAATTACCTGACGTTTCTGAGTAATTTCATTTTAATCTCTTATATGTTAGTTTACTGGTTTAGCATTTATTGGTTTTGTGGTTCAATATTCTGTATTTAGCTAGGCTTATTCTAACATAACAAACCTATTTGGAATTTAATGTACCATATTCTAGTCTCTCCTATATTCAGCAGATCAACTATTAATTAATCCAGCTTTTCAGCATTTTAGATCTTCTGCTGTATGCTAGCATTTGTATTTATATTTTATTTCAGTAGATTTACTTTAATATGTGTAATCTGTTTAGAATTTAGCATTATCTATTTTGGTAGTTAACATATTAGCAATTAAGTTACTTATCTTTTTAGTATTTTAGATTATCTTTAATATTTTAGCTCTTACATTTATATCCTGTCCTAGCTAGCTCTGTCATAATTGTGTAATCTGTTCAGATTTTCTCTTTTTATGAGCTATGTAATTCAAATAAAATTTCTAAACTTTTATTTTATGTACACTGAGAGCAGGTGCACCAAGACAAATTCCTTGTGTGTCCAATCACACTTGTTCTATTCTATTCCATTCCATTCCATTCCATTCCATTCCATCCAATACTAGTTTACTAAGATTTTCAAGGCTGTTTTAGAATATCTCTTTTTCTTTTCGTAAACACAAACTGAACCCTTACTGAGATACACTGATGATATCTTTATTATCCAAATTCATAAAGAGAAGGCACCTGAGATATTCTGTTAGGACATCAACAAACTGTCAACTTCTGGCTGCAGTATTTCCATGCAACATGCCGGCTTTGTGAACTCTACAGGGAAGCTTTAATGAACATTAGGAAATATCTTATGGCTATTAATTGGAAAATTGCTGATGGCTCCTAATATCTCTATGTTTATTTAATAATTTCATTAGGTTATACTCAAACCACATGTTGCAGAGAAATACATTAAGCAAGGTAGAGATAGGTAACAAAATGATTTCCCAAGTTTTTATGTGTGAAACTAAATGAATCCTAGACAGTAAAAACTGCTAGGGGTGTTAAGGAGTATGCAGAATGACCCTCGAGTTATCAAGGACATGCACAGTGAAAACGTGGGATTGTAGTAGATATCCAGGAGATATGAATAATTATCCAGTCATACACACAGATATGTTAAAGTGCAATTAGTGCTTACTTTTAGAAACAGCACAGTCAATCTAAACAGTCCAAGTCATACACGTTCAAATTAGTCAATATCTCTCAATACAATAATCTTCTTACCAGTCTGTCTTGTCTTACATATCAAACATACATTACAGCTCACAAATACATCAAACTATCATAGCTTCACACAGAGCTTTCTGTATCAGTTAAAGAGTCAATAACGAATGAATCAGCAGAGAGAGAGAATCATGTTATCTTTCTCCCTCTTATTATAACTTGCAATACCACAACCAATCGGAACACAGTAATATATTTAAAGCTATATTATCTTAATACATATAAACCTACATAGATGGCTTGTTTATATATTGCCAACCCAACCATTTGGAGAGAGTCCTAACAGTGCTCTCTGAACTTGGTTATTTTCTTGCAGACGTTTCATTACCTGACTAGGTAACGTCATCAGAAAACCGACAGTTGTCTAGTCTTCTATCTTTCAAAAGGGCTGCAGCCTCCCTAGCTTCCCACGTTTTAATTCAAAGCAATTTAAAGATTCTTGGGCAGCCCAAATCCCATAGAGACTGATAACATATGCAGGCAGTCCTCAACTTACGACAGTTTGTTTAGTGACCGTTCAAAGTTACAGTAGCACTAAAAAAAGTGGTTTACGATAGTTTTTCACACTTACGACCATTTCAGTATTTCCAGGGTCACGTGATCCAAATTCACACGCTTGGCCACTGGCTCATATTTATGACGGTTGCCGTTTCTCGGGTTCACGTGATCGCCTTTTTTGTGACCTTCTGACAAGCAAAGTCAATGAGGAACACTTAACAATCGTGTTACTAACTTAAGAACTTCTACGATTCACTCAACAACTGTGGCAAGCAGGGTCATAAAATGGGGCAAAACTCACTTTACAAATGCCTCACTTAGCAACAGAAATATTGGTCTCAATTGCCTCAAGGTCTACCTATACTGTTTACTAACTTGCAAGAATGAATTTCGCTCAAAAAAGACACCCGAAACAAGTGGAAATGACAGAGAACAATAACTTGAGAAATGGAATAATTCTTCTCCTTCTCCTTCTCCTCCTCCTCCTTCTCCTCCTCCTCCTCCTCCTCCTCTTCCTCCTCCTCCTCCTGCTTCTTCTTCTTCTTCTTATGTTGCTTCTTCTGATTATGATGATGATGATGATGATGTAATTTTTCATCATTGGGGAAAAACTTTGTGACCCCAGTGACTCTGGAAAGAAAAAGTTTAATTCAGTCTTTTTTAGTTCACTAGCCCCATAAGAAATCTTTGTTGCTGTTGGATCGTTTTTTAGCACCAGATGTTCCCCTTTACTTGAGCTGTAAGCCCCATGTTTGTCCTAAGTCATGATGGATCAACGTCCAGCATTCTTGAGACCAAGGAATGACTGGCCCAGGCCCACAAAATTAGTAAATAAAGCAGAACCCAAGCAAATCTTTCAACTCCTCGAGAATTAAGAAATAAGAAGAAACCATCCCATTGGGCCTCTTTTCCAGATCATGGGTTCATTGTGTAAGAAAAGGGAATTGCTCCATTACCAAGAAGAGGGTAAACATGCTATAAAACCAGTGTTGTCTTTTCTACTACACGGTGAATCTGGAGATCATCAGCGAAGCTGGAATTTTACTCGTCAGCTCAGAAAAGAAAATATATTTGTATCTTCTTTTTAGTACGTTTCACACCCCACCGTTTCTCTTAAGAGTACTGATGGCCTGTGCAGTTTGCCCCACCTTCCATTTTTATCCTTTTAACAAAAGTTTCCCAGATGTTGTGAAACCTTTAAGATATAGAAACCACCCCACAGGGTGGTTGTTGGGGGAAAAATGGAACAAGGGAAGAATATTTTCTGTTAGCCGCCTTGAGTTACTTATACAAAAAATACAAGGAGAGGAATAAATAATAATCTAATCTAATCTAATCAAATCAAATCAAATTAAATAAATAAATAAATAAATAAATAAATAAATAAATAAAATGTAATACATCTAATAAATAATTAAAATTCAGTGCAGTAACTCTGAGATACCACATTTGCCAACATTTTGGGGACAGTTTTTTTTTTAACCTTCTCTTTAAAAAAAAAAAACTTTAAATGTCTAGATGAGTTAGGATGGGGTTGGAAATAAAACTGAAACAGGCAGTGGTAATTTTTGCTCTAGGTATGAAAACCAGAAAGAGTCCGACAGATCCCTCTGGGCTGAAGAGTCAGGGTGAAAGATTTCATATGTTGATATCATGATGTATGTTCCCCTCCATGTTTCTCATGTTGTTGTGTAGGAAACGTCATCTCATGCACTTTCGGTGGCCCCTGGTAGTCCACAAACAGTTCTAAGAACAGCAGCATCTGAAAGCAGTGTATGGACTGTTTATATTTTTACTGCATCCTTAATGTATGGGGTGTTCTTCCAACAGATTTGATTAGTGGTTAAGCTGCTGGCCTAGACGCCAGGAGACAGTGTGAGTTCTAGTGCCACCTTAAACATGAAATCCGGCTGGATGACTTTGGCCCAATTGCCAGGAGACTGTGAGTTCTAGTCTCATTTTAGGCATGGAAACCAGCTAGATGATTTTAGACCAATCACCAGAAGACTGTGAGTTCTAGTCCCACTCTAGGCATGAAAGCCAGCTGGGTGACTTTGAGCCAATCACCAGGAGAGAGTGAGTTCTAGGCGTGAATTTTGGGCCAGTCACTCTCTTTTAGCCCAACTCGCCTTTAGGCGTGAATTTTGGGCCAGTCACTCTCTTTTAGCCCAACTCGCCTTCCAGAATTTTCATCATGGGGAAAATAGGAGAGTAAGGAGGATTGTGTTGTTGTCTGCCTTGAGTTCCTTAAAAGTAATGAAGGCAGGACAAAAATCTAATAAATAAATAAGTTGCTGCAAGGAAAGATTTGCAGGCTCTGATTTCTTAGTGAGTCATCCTTCGGAAAGGGAGAGAGCTCCCTCACCGCTCGAGTTTATTTATTTTTTTGAAGTGCATCATTAATTCTCCTGGCCTGGCACTCTTTCCCCTTGCATGTTCCTTATCAAATGGAAGGGGAAAGCATGGAGCTGCTGAATGGCCTGTTCCTCTCCTTCAATTGTTAGGGGACGCGGCCCCACATCACTCTTCTCCTGCTATTCATTTCTGCGTAGCCAAACAGCCTCTTTCATCTTTTTGCACCCTGGTTCTCTCCACCTCCCCAAAAACACTTGTGATGCTGCTCTTTTGACTCAGAGGGAGAGAAACTATATACAATCTTGTCTGTTTTTAATAGAAAACATACCCAAAAATGCATGTGTGTGCTGAGGAAATGAGGGCAAGAACAGGAATTTGGAGGGAGAAGTGTGTACTTTTTAAATGTACAGTAAAGAAAAGAAAAGAACAATAGCAATAACAATAGCAATAGCACTTAGACTTATATACTGCTTCATAGTGCCTTACAGCCCTCTCTAAGCGGTTTACAGAGTCAGCAAATTGCCCCCAACAGTCTGGGTCCTCATTTTAACCACCTCGGAAGGATGGAAGGCTGAGTCAACCTTGAACCGGTAAGATTTGAACTGCTGAACTAGCAGTCAGTTGAAGTAGCCTGCAGTACTGCACTCTAACCACTGTGCTACCTCTGCACCTTTTATTACCAGAAAGATGAACAAACTGGTTGCAGAGCAATGTAACCAGGAAAAGGCTTTTATACTTGTGACTATATAAGCTTTTAAAAAATATATTAATGAAATTTAAAAGCAGGCAAACCATTTGAAATAGCAGACCTAGTGATCTTTCAAATGCAATTATTGGATTTCCAATTTTGCCAGTACTAAATTCATGCTATCCCCTTTTGTGTTTAGTTTTATTTTTAAACTGAGTGACATTAGTAGCACATTTTCCTGGTATCCATTTCTCCTAATTTAATCTTTTTACCTGCTAATTTTGGAGTATTCCGAGAAGCCAGAGTTAGAGGTCCTGATTGTTTCTCAGAGTTTTCAAGAATTACACAGAAAGAACTCTTACGAAGAAGTCGATTCATACGCCCTGAGAATAGTGAGTGTGGGAAGCCCCTCCCCCTCCTAGAAGAATAAAATATTTTGAGGAATATTAAAAAGGCAAGATATTATATTTTCCCAAAGGGAGAAATAGAGAAACATGCTCTTAAACCAGTCCCAGTCTCCCTGTTCCCAAGCAAAAATTGAGGAGGCCAGCTTTTAGAAATCCAGATTTGATAATCAATTCAAGACAGGATATTTCTAAACTCCTTGGCAGAATTGTAGAATTAGAAAGCAGCCCCTCACCCAAGATCCAACACAGGACGGAAGCCATTAGTCACAATAGGAATTGCCCAACACTCTTTCAGAACACAAGCCCCTTCATTGCAGTCCAAACTTCAAAGTCACAGAAATGTGAGAGTTCAGATAAACAATAAACCAGAGATTGGCCAGATTAGATCAGACAAACACCTAGGATTTGCATTTCCTCTTTTGCCTATAGAACCACCCCTACATGATCTCATAGGAATCTGAGAACCGCCAATAGAATATTAAAGAACATGTTCTTGCAGAGGAACATGAAGCTCAAATACAAATCCCAAAGAAGGTATTAAAAACCCACCCACTCTCAACTCCATTTTGGCTGCTGCCCAGAATCACGTGATTCTGCTTCATCGATTTCTTTCCAATCAGCCTCCATGTTTCCAGTGTCTTTCTCCCAGCTTGGAACTGAACCATATGGATTTTTCTCCTGGTGTTGTGTTCTGACTGACCTCTAACTGAACTCTAACTTGTTATGTCTATCTGAACTCTGACTGAACTCTGATTTGTTATGTTCTAGCTGAATTATGTCTGAACTGTATGTTTTTACCCAGGTCCAGCATTTGAATGCTCAAAAGCTATTGGTTGTTGTGTCTGACAGCCCTCTATAAAAGAGCTAGCTGTCAGATAGTGCTTTTTCTGGTTGCTTGAGTGAGCTGAATAAAAGAGCTGTTCTGAAGTCTGTCTCCTGTGATCCTTGCCTACTATCTAACACCCAACATGAGGAATAGTGGAAACTCAGAAATCAGTTTGGTGAAAGAGTGGCTGCTTTCAGGAAAATTCTTGATAAGGTCTAAAGTTTTACATAATTATATCTTAGCAAAATACAAACAGCTTAGCCTCAGCTGTGCCTAAGTGGAGAATGCAGTTCTGAGTATTTAAGGCTGCCTCAGAAGACATATTCCTTACTGCAACTAGAATGTATGTTGTTTGTAGAATAGAAAAAGCAACTGAACAATTGTTCTTTTAGTCTGGATTATGATAATGATGGAGGCCTGCTGCTACAGGGGCTCAGAGATGGATGTTTGAGTTCCTGTAACAACTTTACTCTGTGACAGACCAATTTAAAAGGCTGTTTTACATCTCATGCAGCTATTTTTATGGCACTTGGAGATTTATTGTGACTGACTGAATTTAAAGATTCCCCCCCCCCCCAATAAGTGGTGAGAACGAGGCCTATATTGCACTATTGGTGTTTTGCAAGCATTTTCTTGCCTATTATGAACATTTAAGTCTGCAGTCTCCTTTACCTTACCATTTTGTCTGCATTTCTTTTTCTAAAATCTAAATGTCACAAAAGTTTAGAGAACCACATATCTAAATACATAGCTTTTAGTCAATGTTTTGGTTATCAATGGGCAAATCAGATAGATTCTCATTAAAAAGTGATCCCAAAATATTTCTACCCCATCTTTAATAACACATTTTATCCTGGTGGATGGTAGTCCTCCAAGATTTAAGCTGAAATCTTTTCCACTTATAATACTCATGTCTTCCATCATAATTAGCAGCAATAACTAAATGTAACTGTACTCAAGCAAAATATATGCACCATGTTTCTCCTTAAACAGGATTGTCTCCTATGCATTTCCTTTCCATCATTGTTCATTTTGATAAGTTACCTTAGCTTCATTTTTTAGTACCTTTTTCATTCTGCTTTATGTATGTGTTTTTGAAAGAACTATGTTATAAACAATGTATTTAAGAGGTTAAAAAACGGGAAGGGAAACCCTCTGGGAGCAATATCTATATTATATTAGTGAAAGTAAGTTTTAAAGGCAAAGAGAAAAAGAGACCGGAAATGAGATTAGTAAAAGCATTATCTGTGTCAGCTCACTGACAAAGACTTATATTTTATAGCAGTCCCCTTTTTCTCCCTCTCTTTTTCATCCTGCCTATATGCACATTTCTACCAAACCCCTACCAATGAATTTTAGCTTTCTGGCATCATATCATGATCAGAATGTAAAATGAAAAGATCATATAAGCCAATCTGTGTATATATTAAATTAATATTAATAAATTAAGTTTCAGTTTACATTCAGTTTACAGTTTAATTTACACTAATTAAAATGCTTGGTAAAAGGAAATTTAAGATGCATGAGCAGTTCAAATGGGTGTAAAGATTTATTGCAAGCTTAAGCTCCTTACAAGAATCTGAACTACTAACAGTCAAAACAATTCGATGGTAGACAAAAATCAAAGGAATTCAAGGTGAACTGGACTTAGACATAGGCACAAAGAGACTCAAGACTGATGAGGTGTTGGATCACTGTGTCAGGTTCAGTCTGGTCACCTCTACAGTTGAAAAATAAAATGTAAATTAAATTAAATTCTTAATATTCTAAATATCTACTTCTTTGAAATAGTTCCTTCACATTTCAGAGCATGATTCCTGACATGCCACTTCATGATCAAGCATGAAGATCAAAAAGCAAAAGTTTTTCTTACATACCTGTGGTCTACTAAATGGAGATAGGATGCCTATATACCTACCTATCATTCATTCCCAAGTAGTGACAAAAGAAAATCATAGGACATAGTGTAAAACTTTGATGCAGGTTTCTCGTGATATGTACTTACTGAAATAAAAAATGTGGAAGCAGTCTTGATTTTTTTCACTGAGTTCAACTCCTAAGTATTCCTGTGCTTTCTCTCTCTCCATTGGCAAAAAATGTTGGATTGAAGATTATGCCAAAAGGTTTTCTTCCTGACTAGAAATCAAGAAATTAAATTTCTGTTCCAAGCTTTCAGCCCTCCAAACCTTGTCCAATGTCAACGAAACTGTATATTGGACCTTCTCAACAGCATAATTTTCTGTCAGGGACTTGAGGTGAACTAGTAGGTCTTTTCAATTTTGAAAAGTATGCATGTGTTTATAGCCACAGGCTGCAAGTTAAAAAGAAGTAATTATATAGAACATTTAAAATGTCAGAGGTACTTTGAACCACTACTTCTCATATTTTGCCAACTATGAACACACATTTGAAAGAATGTCTTTGTTTTTAATTTGGCAGAAGTTGTTGAATAAACTCCTAGAAAGAGACTTAACTTCTTTCCAATCTAAAAATGTGTTCCAATAAACTGCTGTTCCTAGCCTTATTGGTGGACATTTTCTTTGTTCAGAGCAAAGGGGAGTCAAATAGAAGTAGCTTGGGTTTTTTATCAGTATAAAAAGCCATCTATATTTTAGATAATATTGCCTCAGAATCTCCAGATTTACTGCAGTATGTATATGCTTCTTTATGGCAGCACATAAAAATGCAACATTTACTTTCTTGTGAAACTTGTTATTTTTTGTTGAATTTATATCCCTTATATATGTGATAAAACTGTATTAATGTGGAAATTGAGGCAATCAGATCCCTCTTTAATTAGATTTTCCCTTCAGAACAGTTTTTGTCCTTTTAGCTCAGTTTTGCTCGTTAGCTCAACTGACACCCATTTTATTTCTTATAACTTGCCTACTTAGAAATACTTTAGCTCTTATGAGGGATATTATTTTCTCAAGTAGTAAGAGAATTAGGTATGAACTTATTAATCAAAGAACAAAAATCGGATATCACACCAAAGTTGCTGTTATTAATCAAAATGACAATAAATAATATTATTTTCTTTCTTGAAGACATACATATGGTTACAGAGTTGCTCACATTTTTTTAATCAGAGCCTCTGTTTTTTAGGGTATATTTTCACAACATTTGATTTTTTTAAAAAACACCATTACTGTA
>JANHGD010003652.1:78013-97980 GCA_027560375.1 Imantodes cenchoa | reverse complement strand
ATTAATTACAGTACTATACAATAGTACGGTACTATAACAACTACTATGTATGACAGGCAGGCAGAATATTAGCAGCGTGTATCCATGAACCCCAATTAGCAGTCAGAAGACACAATGAAAACTCATTTATTTCACAACATATAGAAAGACTCAAACATAATTTCAACTGGAAAACTTTAAGATCTTAGACCAAGCCAAATCCAAAAATACTAGGGAATTCCTAGAAGCCTGGCACTCAGACAAATTGGCCATCAATAGATACATAGAGTTAAACCATATCTACACACCATTCAAAAGATAATAAAAAAGCTAAGAAGAAAACAAAAATACGAGAACACATCCTCTCCAGCAACCAAAACCTAGATAAGCAGGGATTAACACCAGACATTCAAACAGAAACCAACAACTTTATCAAGAAACTACCAAAAAGAAAACACCCACCAACACTGGCAGGACAGGTTGTATATAAACAGGGAGCAAACTCCACACCTACTCACACTAATGTTGTCACATAGTTGGATAATGAAACATCTGCAAGCAAACAATATCAGAGCACCAAAGACTCCATGGTTTAACCCTGAGCTACATATATTATGTTGGAACGTGTGTAAAAGCTTGTCCCCTGCATGTAACTCTAGTAGGTTTCCAGTAATTGTATTCAATGTAACTCTGCAAGGATTTGATTTTATGTTCCTGGGCTTTTAAGGGGAAAAAAATGAGATCTCTCTTTCCTTCCAGGGTTGATGTTGACAATGGCCTAACTGTGTGCCAGGATGGCTGTGAAGCTATTGTAGACACAGGAACCTCACTTATTACAGGGCCAGCTAAGGAAATTAAAGAGTTGCAGAAAGCCATTGGAGCTAAGCCAATCATTAAAGGACAGGTAAATTCAGACAGGAATTAGAGTATTGTGGTACTGCAGATGTTAGACTTACTAACTTGTGTGTTGGTTTGCTTATTTATTTGACTCTAATCTCACTTCGGTCTGAACTTGATGCTAAGCATTTATCTTCAATTAATCAAATGTTGTTATTTATACATTGGTTTAAATTTAGGTCAGGTTCAGATACTTCTACTGGTGTTGACTTGCCATCAAAAGATAGCTTTCTTTCTAGTTCAAAGTTCTGTTATCTTGAATAATTTGTAATTTGCCTCCCATGCCAAAATATGGAGTCCTAGCCATAATAAATTCTCCTCTATGCTTCTAATGTTTTAGAAAGAAACTAGAACTAGTGCAGTTCTTCAGGTCAGAATATAATACCTGCTCAGTATTTCTGTTATTTGAAGACAGGGAAATATAATTCCTTATTTTCTGGATAAAAAGGCTTCTTTGCTGAGATATTAATTAACCTTCAAGTAGAAATAATAAATACTGAATAAAAATCTTTGGATTTAGTGAAATCATCAACCTTCAGTCCCTTGTAATTTATTTATTTATTTATTTAAAAGATTTATATGCCGCCCTTTCCAAACAAGGACTCAGGGTGGCTTACAAAAAATAATGTAATGACAACAAAAAAGCCAGATTTCATTTTAGGAATTAAAAACAAAACAAAATAAAATTACTAGTATCATAGAATATAATACCTTACATACAAATTGTAAGACACATTTGAATATTGAGAATAGTTGTGGTCTGCCCTCCTTGAAATGGTTCACAGTGATTTTAAAATGTAGAAAAAGGATTCAAAATAAATCAACTCACGTTACAGGAAGGAATGAAATGAGTGATAGTAGGCCTTTGGAACCGCATTCTTGTTAATCAGAATTTGATTTCTAATGTCTTTAATTTGAGTGGGTGAGTTGCAGGGGTGGGATTCAACCGGTTCGGACTAGTCCGGGTGAACCGGATGTTAATTTTAATCTGGTTCGCTGAACCAGTTGTTCCAAGGACAGGCTGACCTCGCCCAGCCTGCCCCGTCCCTTCCACATGACCCATTTTGAATGCCAGTTAAGTGCAGGGCCCGGGCAGAGGTGCTGGGAGGGCAAAAAATGGGCCTACTGGAAGTCCAGAAACAGGCCTGTTTCGCCTCCGGAGCCCAGAGGAGGCTGTTTTCTCCCACCTGGAGACTCGAGGTAAACCTTCAGAGTCTGGGAAGGGCGAAAAACGGGCCTACCAGAAGTCTGGACATGGGTCCATTTCCGGCCTCTAGAGCCCGGAGGAGGCCATTTTCGCCCCATTGCCACACCTACCCAGCAACCAGGCAACAAACCAGTTGCTAAAAATTTTCAATCTCACTCCTGGTTGGTCTCCTCAGTGGCTAAGTTATCTACTCTGAGTCTGATATGTTGTCCCTCAAGATGTCTTCTAGCTGGGAAAGTAAGATCTCTTGCCATACCTTAATAGTATATAGGAGTGCTCTAACCCAGCGACCCCTAACCTTTCAGGCACCATGGACCAATTTCATGGAGGACGGTTTTTCCACAGGCCAGGCGAGCGTGATTTTGTGCATTCCTGGATCCTGCATGAGCACAGATAGGGTTTTGCTCGCTTGTGCAGCCCAGTTCCTGGTGGGCTGCAGACTGGTGCCAGTCCACAGCCTGGGGGTTGGGGACCCCTGCTCTAAGCCTTTCTCTGTATTGCAGTCCCTGCTAGAAAAGCTATTCTGGGTTGGCCCTTACTGTTCAATTCATCCCATAGATGCTAGCAAGTAGTAGCAGAGATGAGCCCCTTGGGTGAAAGGTTGAATGTCTCAAACTCCTTTTCCCAGAAGCTTCCTTGGGACTCCCTTCTTGCTATGGTTGCTACTTGGCAGGCTAAAGTGGCCTGCAGTACTGCACTCGAACCACTGTGCCACCTTGGCTCTTGAGGTGGCACAGTGGAAACCCTGAGGAAAAATAATAACCCTGAGGAAAAATTTAAAAAAAAGAAACATATTCTGTAATGCTGCTTTCTCCGCCTCTAGCGTGATTCATGTGATTAAGGAAATAAGTTTTCCCTTCTTTGGGGATCAATCTTACAAGCGATAGATAAAATTATTTTTAAAAAGAAAAAAGGGGGAATTAAAATTCATTTAAGTAGTCACAGGTAAAGCCTTTAATGGCAAAGAAGATGAAAATATAGAGCTGTCCAAAAACCGCATCTGAAAAAGATCTGATGTAGAAAAATTATAAGTAACAATAGAAGATTTTTGGCAGATACAAGATGATAGATCTCCTAACACAGAAGGTAACTCTGTATTGAGTAAAGAGGTGCCAAGCTGCATAAAACACATAATTTACTTGAGCGACTACAGAGAACATAAATATCAGGGACAGTATATGCCAGAGACACTAGAGTTAACCATGCAGTAAAATAAAGCATAAACTCTTAATTTAGATTTCTGACTAATCTGGCTCGCTTGCTCCTTCGAAACAAATGGATTTTCTGAAGCAAAGATTTATCTTTGCTTCTTCTGGATTTCACAGATTCTTGAAGCATTACAACCTTTAATCAAAGGCTTCAGGAACAATATTACCTTAGATCCTTTCCTGTTCATATCCAATTTTTCAGTGGATGTTAGAAAACAAATCTTCTCTCTTCAGAAGGGGAGGAATTAAAGGGGACTACTTTGGCTATATACTAAACTCTATGCCATAATCCGAAAAATCCTGTTTGAGACAGATTTATTGATTCCACCTCTGGGAAGTAGCTGCTAATCTTATGAATGCCAGCTATGAGTGATAAGAGTAATGGGTGTGTGATGACTGAAGAAATACAAGTGGAAATTGATGCTGTACATGGGGCTGCCCTTGCAGAAGACTTGGAAGCTTCAAGTAGTCCAGAATGCAGTGGCATTGGCAATTATTGGATGTTTCCGTGTACCCATTGTTCTTCAAGCTGCACTATTTGCTAGTGAGCTTCCAGCTGCACTTCAGGGTGCTGTTATTAACTATAAAGTCCTTCATGGCTTAGGGCCTTATTATCTGAGGAAACCTATCTCCCATGATGACCCACCAATAAGTCTAAGCAGAGTTGGAATATCTGCAGTCAAACAGTGTCAGAATCCAGGAAGTGGGCCTTCTCTTTTGGGATTCCTGTACTCTAAAATGCTGCTCCCAACCCCAGGATCTATGTAGCTGCCACCCTGATAATGTTCTAGAAGTCTTTAAAAATATGGCTGTTTCTCCAGGTTTTGGGGTAAGGTGTTTGGGAAGCCCTGCTGGTTATGCTTTTTTGTTTAAGAGGCTGTTTTTGTCCAGGTGCATAGGACTGTCTTTTTATTGTGTTTCTATAATTGTTTCTTATTTATTGCTACAATTCTGCCTAAGGTGTACTAGACTCTTGAAAGTTGATCTTAAGTGAAAACGGTACATTGAACAAGTATTTGTGAACCTCTAGTTGCACATGCATGCCCACACCCATAATGCAATGCCCTCCCCCTGTGCATGCACGCACAACCCCGCTCCCCCTCCCTTCGCTCCCATGCACATGAACACAGGCCTCACTGAAGCCTCCGCACTTCCAGTAGGCCCGTTGGGCCGTTTTTCGCCCTCCCTAGGCTTCAGAAAAGCCCCGGATGGCGAAAAATGGGCCTAACAGGTCTGCCAGAGATTCAGAAACGGGCTTCCGGTAGACTCAATGGGTCTGTTTTTCGCCATCCACAGGCTCCGGAGACTTTCCTGAAGCCTGGGGAGGGCAAAAATGGCTTCTCCCCACCCTCCGGAAGGCCAAAAATCAGCTGGCCAGCACCCACATGCTCACTGGAGCTGACGCAGGGCAACGCCTCAAGTGCCCTTATATATGACTCCACATGCCACCTGTGGCACCTGTGTGCCCTAGGTTTGCCATCACGGTTTTAGTCATTTATTTCTTAGGCAGCCTTCCTCAAATTGGTGGTTCCCAAATTAATTTAATTATACTTCTCACCATTTTCAGCAGCATTACAATGAAGGTTTTATGTACATTTTATGTACATTTAAGGGTGATCATTTTGAGAAGGCCATCTTAACTACTGGCTTCTATCACCTTTCAGGCAAGGATAGGATTTTTCTCCACTCTTAATAGCCCAGTGTTTGTCCATAGCAGGTTCTTACTTTTCTCTGTTGTTTTGTTTGCAGTACATGCTCCAATGTGATAAGCTATCTACACTTCCCACTGTGACTCTAGTGCTGGGAGGGCGGCCTTATGTTCTTACTGCAGATCAGTATGCCTTAAAAGTAAGTTTCATGACACTCTGATATTTTTTTTCTTAATGCTTACTAGCTTATTTTAGGCATATTTTCTGCCCTATGTACCTACTGATAGTTGTTTTGGACATGTACTGAATTGCTTCTGCACATTTAAGAAGATAATAGAAAGTACTAGAAAATACAATGGACTAATCCTAAGTGTGATTATACACTGAGATAAGTCAGGAGTAATGTTGAACAAATATTACATATGAGTTTATAAAAAGATCTAGAAGAATTTTAACTGCATGTTATCTTGTGTTAGTTGAAAAATCTGTATTAAGCAGTAAGAAAATGGTTATGAATTGAAAAATTAAAATAGCATTTTCAGTCCTTGAAATATAGGAATAAAAATATGACTTTTCCTTAAAAACTCTTGACACGGTTATTAAGAAAAAATGATGTCCCAAAGCTGCTTTTTCCAAAAGGCAACTGGACTTTCTTGGTTTTTTTCCTTTGAGAATGTTTCACTTTTCATCCGAGAAGTTCTGAACTGAAGAAGCTTCTTGGATAAGAAGCAAAATATTTCCAGTTGCCTTTTTGGAAAAAGCACGTTTTAAACAACCATGATTTGGATGATTGAGAATCTCCATAGACATTAAGAAAAATTGATCACTGTTTATATATGTATATATGTATGTGTGTATGTGTGTGTGTACACACACGCACGCGCACACATATTGTAAAGCTTTAAATTCAAATTGTTTAAATTTTACCATAGAATTAATTCTATACAAAAGAATAATGTTATAAAACAAATTACCTTATTACTTGTTTTACTTTTTCCTCTCCTTCTGTAGGTTTCTGTTCAAGGAGAAACTCTTTGTTTGAGTGGATTTTCGGGCTTGGATGTCCCACCACCTGGTGGGCCTCTTTGGATTCTTGGTGATGTTTTCATTGGGCCCTATTACACAGTATTTGATCGAGATAATGACTCCGTTGGTTTTGCAAAGTCTACTGGCAAGGTGTAAAAGCAATTAGTCATTGCCTTCCACAGTCTCAATACAAATGCACTCCCAAGCACATCGTGCTTTGCTTTTATATTGTGACTGATTACATTCAGAACAAAATCAAGAAAGTAGAAACGAGAGGAAATGTTTTTAAATTAAAAAAAAATACTACTGATCTTCCAAAATTTATTTGTCATCCTTCTGATAATATACCATAGAAAGGCTCTAATAAAATTACAAATTTGGGGGAGTCCTAATATTGTATGTACCCTTCATATTTCTGGTTCTTTGAAGCATGATCCTTTCATATGTTTTAGAGCATAAGTTGTCATGTGTAAGCAACTTTGGTCTCTGCTCACTGTCCCCCAAATTACCTGTTTTTGGATACAATTTCCTAGCACCTCTCCCATCATATATGCATATATATATATCATATATGTTATGTACATATGTATGTATAATTGCAGTTGATCATTGAAAAATTCTTAATTGTTGAGAAGTCACCACTAAAATTGCATTTGATTCTCTATTTGCACTGTTGAATATAGCATATATGTGTGTGTGTGTGTGTGTGTGTGTATACATACATACACACACACACACACATACATACATACATACTGGTTGCATCTCTGTCATCTACACAGTGTGGAATGTGGCAGAGTGGTTCTGAATTAACTCATTTTATAAAACATGGTTATGGTTAATAATGAATACTTCCGAGATAGCAATTGTAATGGGAGAGGTAAAAGGTAAAGTGAAAGTAAAGATAAATGTTAAATGGCCATTTAGCCTAAGTTTCCCCAACTCAGGTAGTATGTCCTGTTTGTGAATATTTTTCTCTTCAGTTTTCCAAACCTTTTGTAATTCCTAGTGTCTTTTTGAGATATGAGAACAGAGTTATCTGACTTTTCCCAAAAAGTATTTGTTTATGAGACATTTTAACTCAATTTATGAGACATTTTGACTCGTTAGTTTTGAAGTTTTTAATCTTTATCATTAATATGCAATACAAGTTTTATTTAGAGAGGTTGACTCTACCATTGCAATCTGTTGTGAAGAAAAATATTGTAAGCAACTCAGAAAAAATATGTTCAACTCTGAGGAATTAATCTGGGGATTGAAATTCTGTGAATACCTCTATATATCCAAATTCTTTTTGCATGGATTTCTATATCAGGTGTTTCAGAAAGATTTCTATATTAGGTGTTGTTTTGAGCCTAAGAAGTCATATGATCAACTATTATAGAGCGAATGCGACTTAATAGATTACAGAGCTGAGCCGTTGTTAATGCTAGACTAGTTCATTTGAAATGTTTCTTAATACTTGAGCCTAATCACAAGGCTATGAGAATCCATGGACAATGGAACGAGATTAAGATTAAAACAGGTTTGTTTCAGATAAAGCCAGTAGCATCCTGATTTTGTTTAAGGGTCTTAAAAGAGTCTTAAAGATTTGTGCAAATGTGGGATTGAATGACACCTCCATAATAAAATATATCAGACACTCAAAACTGATCAGCACTGATTGATAGACTGGCAGTGTTACACGTTGCAGCTTAATGTTGGATGTGTAAAAGTCTCTCCATTGCCATTGCCAAAATTTGGACCATGCAGATTATATTGGAAGTCTAAGCCACTGTGTGAATTCGGAGAAAGCGGTTGTATAGCAGATCCCACATTCTCAAGAAGAATAAAGTCCACCACATCTTATTTGGAAATCGTTTTAGTAAATTTGACATGCAACTTGCACTGCTGGATTAGTAGTTCGCTGTCATTCCCCTGGTGGCTTATCTTGCTTGTTTTCTCTAATTTGTGAAATGCTATTATGTTCTTGCCTGTTCAAAAGATACAATCTGTTTCGTAGCTGTTCTCTTTTCAACTAGTAATCAAATAAATTAAAAATAAACAGTTTCCATTGCCACATACTATCATGTCATTCTTTAAAAAGTAGTCTGAAGAAACTTTAAAGGGAATACATGATTTGGTGCGAACACTGACCTGATTCATATATCATTAATATTGTATATACTCGGTTGTTGTTTTATCATGACATATGAACCCTTTCCTAGGGGGAAAAAAAAAAGAAACAAAGATTTGTTTTATGAAACCTGCTTATTCTAAGCTTGTCTTATTGCAGTGAACTCAGAATTCTGATTTAATTTTTTCCCCCTGATCTGACCATTTATTTTTTATTTTTTGGGTACTGGGATAAACAAAGGTAAAACAACGGATGAATTGACTGAACAAGCCACCACTACTTTGTTTATTACAGACTCTTGATTTTCTCAAACCATGATTAGATTGTGCAGCTCAGTCCTAAGCATAAACTTAATGTTAAGCATTTTTAAATGAAAGTCCTAATAAGAGGAAGGTTAAGTAGATAATTTGCATGTGGAAAAATAAAAGGAGCAAAATTCATTCTTAACCAACTAAGACATTTGCCCAACATTGGAAGTTTGATTGCAATAAACGTTCATTAATGCCTTTGTGATTTAGTGTCTTGGGTGATCCCAACCACTTTATGTGTCACCAAAATCTGCAAGACTCCTGGCAGTTCATATCAGGAAAATAATATAAACCAAGCAGGATTTAAGAAAATAAGTTATTCTGCTTTGACTGCAGATTTTTCCTTCTATCCACATCGATGAATCTCCCATTGCATTCCAGAAACACTATTTGGACCAATTTATGTTCTAGATTACAAAAATATCAAATTGATGGCTTATTAAAATGCAATATGATATTGTACTTCTATTACAAATAACAATATTTTGAAACTGACATTACTCCTCTCCAATTGTTCAAAAGGCAAATACATTTTTATGAATATTAGATGAAAAACTAATCAGATTCAAAGTTACCTTTATAAGCAAGAACGTTTTTGTTTCATCACCTAGTGAATATATTTTACTGTTTAAGAAACTCTTTATTTTATATATTATTAGTGTATTGTGATGAGAAAATAAAATGCAATTTAAATATGTCTAGATTATTTTTTCTACAAACTTTTGTAAAAGCTGCAATTTAGGAACTAAAATAAGATTATGCTCTCTGGGAGGCCAGATTTAAGATATTGTGGAAAGAGCTCTTTGGTTTTGTTGTAAATAACTTTTCATATGCCAACTAGAACAGGGGTCCCCACATCCCCGCAACGCTGGCTGGGGAATTCTGGGAGTCCAAGTCCACAGATCTTCAAACTGCCAAGGTTGAGAAACAGTGATCTACACAGGGCCTACTACTTGTTTTCTAGTTCCTGTTTATCAGAGCACTTTTTGCTGTGTTTCATAATTTATCAACGGTGGAGTGCAAAGACAGCCTGTTGAATCCAGTGTATCCCGCTACATTTATTAGAGAACTCATTGAGGTGACCTTTGTAAACTTTCAAGTTCTTCAGAACTTATTTTCATCCAAGGCAGTAAAAGAAGACAACACGCCTACAATAAAAGCGTAAACAATGGAGGGGAGCTGTTGATATTCAAGCAATGGCTGCATATGCATGCGCGCGCGCCGACACAGCCTGGAGCCAATATTGATCCGATTCCTATCCGTGCCCCTTGACGCGCGCTTCTCTCCCTTCGACGCCTCACTTCGAGTTTCTTCTCCCCCCAAAAAAACCCTCACTAAAAAGGTCGCGAAAGACGGTCGGGAGCGGCTAATCCTTTTTTTCAGTGTTGCTACGCCACGCGCGGCGTCTGCGGTGAAGGAAAGCCTCAGGATGACCCTGTGGCCTTTCGTCTGCTTTGCAAAAGCCTTCTCCAAATCTACGCCAAAAAGCCCGGTCACGGAGGTGCCTCCGTTGTCATATGGCAGGTGCGGGGCTGATGGTGGTGGTGGTCCCGTTTCCAGCAGATAGGTGGGGAGGGGAGGACTTGACAATTGTGGAATCCACCCCACCCACCCCCCAAAAAAACGTTTATGTGTGAGAGAGAGGGAGAAAGAGAGAAGAAAAACCCCGCGCACTCGTTAGAAATAGCGGGCTTGGCGAGGCTACAAAAGAGAAATTGAATGCCCGCAGGGTCTTTGGGAACGGATTGCGCGCAAGTCTTTGGCCGGTTGGGTTGAGGCCGAGCGAGACCGTTTGACCTCTTTCCCCGTCCGCGCCCCTCCTTTCCCTCCCTCAGCGCCTCCGCGAACTCCGGTTGCTAAAGAAGAAGAGACCGCGGCAGTGTCGAGCTGGAGATGCAGCACAACTGCCCGCCTCCCTCCCTCCCCGTAAGTATCGCTCTCGCCCAGCTCTACGGATGGACGGGCTCCGGTGCCGGTGGATCTACGGGCGGGCTCCGTTTCGTAATTGCAAAGCCGGTGGGATAGGGAGAAGAGCCGGCGAGAGAAGGCGCGCTTCTTTCACTCTTACACATCCCCCTCCCCGGGGCTTTTATTTTTTTCCCCTCCTCCTCTTCCTCCTTGCCGCCCCCAGACCGCGCAGCGACGCCGTCCAAAGGGAAAACTGCTGACAGGTGAAGAGTCAACCAGAAATGTAGCCCGAGATGAAACGCTCAGCAAAAATGGGCAGAGACCGGAGGGGAGGAAAGCCTTAGGAGGCCGGGCTTTTCTGTCGCAGCTTGTGCAGTCGGTTCCAAGGAACAGCCTGGCTGGCTTTCATCGCCCCATCCGGCCGGGGCTGCTTTGGATCTTGATGCCGAGGCGGGACAGGAGAGCCCCGCGGAAAGAGATGGGCGAAGAGTAGATGGGAAAAGGGTCGGAGGGAGAGAGATGCTAGGCTGGGGAGGGCGGAGGAGATGAGGACTTGAGTCTCGTGGCAGGGAGTGAGTCCTTTTCACCCTGGGTCCACGCTCTCTCTCTCGCTCTCTCCTCTTTGGAAGTCTCCCCTTGTCCGGTTTCTAGATGGGGAGGAGGAGGAGGATGAATCAAAACCTCTCGGTTATTGTTTACACGAGTGACCGAGGTGAGAATTGCTGTTGTTTTTATCCCACCCGACTGCAAAGGACTTTAGCAGGGGGGAAATGCAAAACCAAGCAGAGGGGGAGAGAAAGAGAGAGGGCTGGGAGAAGGCATGTGATGGTGTGTCAAGCTCCTTGCCTTTCCCAGGGAATTAATGAACTCCCAGGCTGTTTTGTGTGGGAAGCAGGGGAGGGCAAGCCAAGCCTACTGCGGAGCTGGGACACCCAGCTGCAGGGAATCCAGGAACTGTTACACTGCTGCATACATTAATGACTGCTCTGTCTGCTAGAGAATACTCCCTTTGTGGTACATGTGCTTAAACAGGCTCCTCTCTTTTCTCCTTGCCTGGAAATCCCTCTTTTTCTTCCTCTTGCCTTTTCCACTACCTACCTTTCTATTTCTGATTTCCTGCATCCCTATCTTGTTTGTATTTTGTTTTTGTTTTTTTTATCACTCACATCTTTTCCCTTTCTGACCCTCCCCACTACCTCCATCCCTATTTTTCTCAGGGGAACATACTTTCCTTGGATATAGTGGTGTAAACTGGGGGTTGCCACCACGGAGAGGCCACAGGAACCCCCCTTGGGCCCTCCATGTCCTCTTGACGGGGCTTTCTGGACTCGAAGACCCCCTCATGTACCCCCGCAGGGGTGCTTCGCCTGCATCTCCAAGACGCCCCCCATACAGCAAGGGTCCCCTGTGCTGTCTCCTTCTTCTGCCGTGTGCCTGATGGAGAACAAGACCTGCAAAGGGGACAGCCTGAGACCACCCGTGCAATGCAAACACTCTGTGGAGAAGAAAACGATGACTAATCCCACTGCTGTAATTGAAATCTACCCAGACACCACTGAAGTGAATGATTATTATCTCTGGTCCATCTTCAACTTTGTATACCTCAATTTCTGCTGTTTGGGCTTCATTGCCTTGGCATATTCTCTGAAAGTAAGTATGAATCTCAGTCCTGCATGATTAAACTTGTTGGGTTCAGGCCTGTGGCTGGAGTTAAGTCTATGTTCATTTAACAAGACCCAACTAATAGTTGCTAATTTACTCCAGCTTGGAAATGAGAACTGATCCTTGTTCCAAGGAGGAGGAAGTATATCATATCTTAAGATGGACATTCTCTAATAGGAAATTTTTATTTGTGAATTCAGGTCTGTGATACAAAAATATTATGAAAAGGAGTGCTGTTGATTTTTTGGGAGAGGGAGGAGGGAGGAGATAACCTGGAAGCATTCTCATAAATGAAATAATATACTGTCTAGATAGCTACAATAAGAAATTAAATTGCTCATTGCAATTTAATTACTTCTTTGAGTTTCATGACAAACTGGGAAGATGAATTAATTTTATAACAAGTTGGGTGGGTGGGATTTAAGAAGATATCTCCTACCTAGTGGGATACAGTTTCTTCATGCCATTGTCATCATGCTACCACCATCAGAAGCCTTTGTTATATTCTAATAGCAATCCTTTCATCAGTTTGCATTCTTTATTTATCTTTATACTAAACATGTAGAGTAGATGTACATAACAACAAAAACAAAAATCTACATTCATAACAAAAGTATAGCTTTCAAGAGAATCCACATTAGTAGAGAGATTTTGCCTTAGGGCTAGGGATTCTCATTAACTCTCCTTGTTTATGAAGCATTGAAGAAGTTGCTTCATATAATTAGACAATGCCCCACCTAGCAATGGATTCATCTGGTAGCATTTGGTAGCAACTGCCTGGGACATCTCTCAAGAATTCAGGAACCAAACATAGATTTTCTGCTTGTAAAATATTTCATGCTCTGCCGCTATTCCTCTTTAGTACTTCCAAACTTTCACTGCATATGTAGACAAAATAATTCTCACCTTAAAGGGCAGGAATATTGCAGGTTCTATACATTTTTTCTGGTCATCAAATCTATCATTTTGATTTTTGGTTATCCAATAAAATGTTTTGTATTTAATGTTCTAATAGGAAAAGGAGCTTAAGATTAGGGTTGCCACCTTGTGTTTAAAAACATCTGGAAGACTATTAGATGGCAGCAGACCAATTCAGAAAATGCCAGCCCATTGCTATTGTCTAGTGGTCATCCAGAGTTCTGCAGTACAGATCTGATAGTCCTATAGAGTCAATCATTGGATCCTAATCTTTAGAAAGAAACCTTTTTGTTTCTAGAATTTGAGTGGCTACAGATGGAAAGGATCCTTTGAGGAGAAAGAGCAGTTGCAAATCATGAGCAAAAATTTGTACTTGTCAGTTTCTAAGCCTGCCTTTTGGAGGACCTCTAAACCTCTTATAAGACCATACTGTTCCCTCCATGTACTACCTTCTTCCCTGGGAAAATAAGAATAAGAAGGGACAAAAGACACAGCTGTTACTCAATATCACCCAGGCAAAAAATAAGCAGGCAACATTCCCCTGGGACTCATAAATGACAAGGTCAGAAACAGACCTTCTAGCAGAACTCCTACCTAGAATAATGGAAGCTATTGGAGAGGGGGAAGGTATGGATAAGACATGCATTATGGATCAGAAAAATAGATCTGGAACAATTTTGTTTAAAAATGGTAAATCAACAGCATGCACTCATTTAAAGAGTTCATTTAAAGAGAACCTGCAGACTGCTATATAGTTATTAAAACTCTGGCTTATTTGGCCATTAGAGATGGTTTCATTAAGAGGGGATGATCTGGCTATCTTGTATAATATTTTTAATGTAATATAACCCTCTAAACACAGCAAACCTGCTGTAATTATTTCTCATAATTGCAGGGGGAATATGAGACAGCTGGACTCCAGGAATTTCACTGCTGAGTGCAGCCAAAAAGCAAATTGTTATCATCTGTCAGTGATCACAGAATGGTAGCTCTCACCCCTCCACATATTTTCCCCCTTTTTGCTCCTTTTTAATAAACTGCAATGAGGAGTTGACAATGGCCTTAGAGAGGAATACATAATATGTTTCAGAGGCAGCATGTATACTATTTTTGTGTAACCCAGGATTTATTTATTTCATCCCAGAAACGGATCAATTAATTGCCTGTGTCCAGCAACTGTAAATTGTGCAAGAGGGCAGTGGGATCATTTCCAAGTTAGCACACTGTCTCTTTAGCAGTACAAGCTGGTTACCCCAAACTTGACTTAGACTGATGGGTTCCTATGCTCCTCATTTCTTTTGGCTGGGGGTGGGGTGGGGTGGGGAGAGGGAAGCTCAATGATTGGCCTACATTCCTCAGTTGCATTAAGTGTGATTAGTCTGCTTTACTCAGTCTCTTGAAAAGAGTCTCTTGGAAAGAGATTTCAGGAGGTTGAATGTGTTTAATGTGCTGAGCCAACAGCTGTAGTGTTCAGGCTTAGCATTCTTTTGCAGGTAACCCCAAGATACATGGATTACAACTGGCATCCTTTGAAACCTGGCTTTTCATTCAGTTTTTAAGACTTTTATGGCCTTTGAAAAATGCAGGAAAGTCATTTTGATCATAAGGTCCCTTGCTCCCAGTGTAATATTGCAGCTCCTGCTTTTGTATTATTACATGCCCTAACTCATGTTCCTTGTGTGACTGTGGCAGTCCTCTGTGGATAAATGGATCAATGCAATGCTCTTCTTATAGCAGTAGAGAACAGTTGCAAAAAGTCTGTTCAATCGAATTTGCATCTGTGAGCATTGAGGACAGTGTTGAATTTCCATACAAATCCATCTTGTAGGCCCTGCACGGACTTGGCTATTAAGTTATCGCTCTTGGTCTCATAACCCACCGTGGTTCCAGGTCATGTTTTCTTATCAAGCTATTTCAGGTTACATTCCTGTGTTTCATGCGGGACATTTCTTCAGTCCTCACTAGTTTTTTGCCCGTGCACATGGCTTGGTTTTAGTGTTTTGGAGAACATATTAGGGTCTTAATTGAGCCAAGTTCAGTCTCAGAGCAAAGAGATCTCATCTTAATTGCTGCATTTGAAACTGAAATGTAGCAAACAAAGTACTGTTGTATTATCTAAGGGCATGCAATAATTATCCTAGGTCAATTACAAATGCATACAGGCTGTCCATGGGTTAAGAATGAGTTCTCTTCCCTAAATCCTTAATTCAAATCTGTATTTAAATCGGAACTTATACGTATAAATGGGTTGCCTATTAATAAATATGGCAGATGGCATTCTCCTTCCTTGAGCTGACAAAGTGCTGAAGCTGCAAGTTTTTAATATACAGCCTGTTTTCAGCGGTTCCTATAAGCTTTGCACAGCTTCAGTGCTTCATCAACTTGAGGAAGGAGAATGCTGTCCACCATTTTTTGTAATAGGCAGCCTATCATATCTAGGGGTTGTGCTTAAGTCAAATGTTCTTAACCTAGGGCTGCCTGTATATTATTCATTTTTGCTTCCTTCTAAAGCCGTGGATACACACAGTCCTAGGCACCTAACACAGGAAGAGTTTGCACCTGAGGTTTAGGACCTATAGTCCTTGCTTGACAGGTAGTAAAGGTTCTTCTTATGGCATGTCTTTGCTCTTAATAAATTATTTTTTATTCTTCTGGTTCTAAACCAACTCATTGGTTGAAGGGGAAATGGGGGCAATAAGGGACTGTACAACCTTTGAAGCAAATTCAAATGTAAAATACTCTGCACTTATAATATTTTCCATGCAAAATTTAAATTTTAAAAACAAAAGATGACAGAATCTTTACTGAGTATATAAAGGTATATCATAACAGGGAACTGTATTAAGGGTGTTGGATAAATTTCTCTTTCTCCAACCACATCAGGTTTATTTCTTTTTTTCCAAGTACCATCCCAAGTTATACCAAGAATCTGGGTAGCCCTGACTGAGCTTGAAATTTTAAGTAGGCATGGATCTGGTTTGTAGATGAATGGGTGACTATTAGAAACACTCTGAAAAGTGTAGCTCAGACTGGAAAATTGCAAAAGAAATCAAACAACTTCTGTACCGTTATTAGGAAAACAATATGTACATTCCGTGTGATCATCCAACAGCTCACCCCCAGGACATTGCGGTAGACAGGAGGGAAGCTAATTGATATTTCCTCTTTGTGACCTTTGATAAGGCTATGCAACATACTGTACTGCTGGCTGTTTCTAATATCTTTGCCAGGGTAAGAAATCTGGCTTCCCTGTAAAAGTGAAGATTTAAAGTCAGACAAATGTCTCTGCCCAAAGGGCTTGTAAGAACATTGAGTGAAAATAGTTTCATTCACATTACAATACTGTTAGCAAAGAGACCGTGAAAATAGGAAGAGCTGTTGCATTTGTGTTCAGTGTCCTTATACAAGTTGGCTTTATGTTGAGTTGGCTAGGTTATTCAGTTACAGAATTTTTGAATGACGTAGAATGATGGAAAAGCAAAATTACATTTTGCTATAATCTCAAGCTTATCAGCAAAGACACCTGAACAATTATTGTACCCCAGAAGGAGGGTTAGATTAAAAAAGCAACCTAAGCAGTAGAAGATAATTTAATACTTATTGGTAGATTTCTGGGGATTTGTAGTCATTCAATACTATTTGGTTTCCTGTTATTTAAAAACAATAATAAGCTCTCTTGTCCCAAAATATACGACAAAATATATGACAAATATAAGAAGCTGAAGAGGGCAACAACAAATATATTTGGTGTGCAGGCTTTTGAGTTCCATTCAATTACGACATCAAAACAAATTGCAGATGCTGAATACTGAGTTCTGATTATATTACTATTGCATCAGGCTTTCGATCATAACATTCTGGGAAATGTCAAAATAGATTCCATAAGCCTTAAATGTGTTCATCCATGTTCCAAAATATGATCGAAATGTTCTAGAGTTTGATCCATTTTTTGTGTATTCAGTGTCATTTTTTTCAAGGCATAGAGTGTAAATCCTATAACCTGTCCTTCACAGTATCTCTTAATTCTTCATTATCTTTCAATGGAAAAGCAAATGAATACTAACAATTTAGTACCAGCATGACTGTTACTGAAAACAGGACCAATATCCCTTTTATATTTGGTTAAGTTTTCTCAAGTACAGCATCTGCTGCATGAAGAAAGGTGAAGTGATGTGGTGAAGGTGAGATTAATTCTGCCGTTTCCCTAATCCCTTTCCAATTTATAGATAAAAACGCTGCCACTTATTTTCATCCAGAAGTTGCTATTTCAGGGTGGGAGGGAATCCTGCCCCTCATTGAAAAGGATAGAAAAATGGGATTTCAGGTGGATATTTTTTTGTAGGAAGAGTAGAAGATGCTGTACCCTGCCCTTAGTTGCTTTAAAAAAATAGCAGCATCTTGATCAATACTGTGTGGCTCTGAATTGGCACTGTTGATTTCCTACAAGGAAACGCACAGGCAAGTAGAAGTTAATGTCGCCATTCAGAATGTACTGGTGCTGTTCGTCAGAGAACGCTGTTCCCAGTTACATATCTACCATTACAGGTTCTACCAAGACCCATCAGAGAACCCTTAATTGAGGATCTCATCAAACTGGAACTGATTCTGCCATGAATGGTATTCTACCAGAATTGTGAAAACTGGGAGGCATGGAATATTCGATAGTGTAAAATAAAAAAAATCAGAGTTTTTAAAATAAATAAATCCCGTTGTGAGGAGGAGTTTGCTAAGCATGTAGCAAATAGAAAAACAAATGTTTATGTTTGAGGAGACTGAATGTTAATCTGTTATGATGGAGGGGAGGAAGTATCTGAGAGTGATCCTATATGTTCTGCAAGTTTTTTTTCTTCTAAGCCTCTAGGTGGCTCTTAATAAAGTCTTGTTCTTTTATAGTAGAGAAAAGGAATTTTGTAGAAACTGAGGTATTCTGAAACTCCTCGGGGATAGCAATGAAGTTCTAGGGTTGAAGAATTCTGCTACAAATTAAATCCTGATTTGAACACTACCATTTCTCATCTGTTTTGAGACACATCTTGTGGTCAAAACATGCACAAACAGGGCCAGACATGACATTTTGACACAGTAACCAAAGTCATATTTTAGCACCCCTATGGTTTGTTTTATCTTCCTTTTATTTTTTTTAAAGGATTTCAAAGAGGTACCAACTTGTATCTTCTTCTTTTTTTTTCATTGAATGTTTGAGCATTATACTTAAAATTTTCAGCCCTGGACAAATTTTTATCTTTCTCAAAATTGTTCAACTTTTACAGTATGAATCACAGTAAATAATTTTAATTATATCAGCATCCAAATGTTGCCATATGTCACATCCAACTTTATGGATGGACATGTTTGAAAAGCATAAAAAGAAAAAGTCCTAAAGGAATGAGGAAAGATTATACGATTTTATACTCATATTGTGTATTTTGGAAGTCTTTTTAATTTTGACATCCCCTAAAATTTGACGTCCTAGGCAACTGCCTGGATGTCTAAGCCTAGTACCAAGTCTGGACATAAATACTTTTTGGAAGCAGGGGGCTTGGGGAGCCTGGGTAGTTAATGCCATGAAAGTATGGGATTAACACTGTTTAAACCAGGGGTCTCCAACTTTGGCAACTTTAAGACTTGTGGACTTCAACTCCCAGAATTCCTCAGTCAAAGCTAGCTGAAGAACTCTGGGAGTTGAAGTCCACACGTTTTAAAGTTGCCAAGGTTGGAGACCTCTGACTTAAACCATTTAAAAGTGAAGCCAAATAAAACTTTACACATGCATAATCAGAAAGGAATTGAAAATGGACTGCCTATAGACTGCAAATTTGGATATATGTAGAAGAAGCCCCAAAGAAGTTATCCAAAACTCAAGAAGGGATGCAAACCTTCAATGGAAAAAGAAAAGAAGAAAAGAAAATGCAGTGATTTTTTTTTTCATCCTAACAAAAACAATTATGAACATAAAGAAAATTTCGAACAAAAAGTTATTTTTAAGGAAGAACAAGTCCAAAGGTCCATTACATTTTGAGACAGAGGAACAAAGTAGTTTTTGACTCCAATTTTCGTAAAGCTAGAAAGACTGAAGAAGGTACCTTGCCATTTTGGTTTAGTTAAATATAATTCAGATGTAAAACCTATTGGGAAAATAATGTTAGAAATCCTCCTGAGAAAAATAGTGACCAAAACTTTTGCCATCATAACAACTCTGAAAAACATTGACTCATATTGACAAAGATAAATGGGTCACTAAGTCAAGTCCGCCAAACCAGAGAAATACAGCTATTTGCATTTAAACACAATATAAGAAATGTTAGCAAGGACATGTGCTAGACTAGACAACTTTTGCATCTTTATAGCTGTCACTGTGATGGATTGTTAAGATCCATTATTACGACATTCTACATGACATAAAGTTGGAAGATTTTTTTATATCAGTAATTTCTGCAGAAAGCCTTTAGGGCTCTTTTATCTTTAAGCTCTGATTTTATAGGAGAGGAAAAGCTGGGGGGAAAGGGAAAAATACAGAAAGAAACTGCGTGACAAAGGTTGAAGGCATAAAAATTTTCAAGACCGAGAAAGGAGCATTGGAAATAGAATCACATGTCAAGTATCCTACAGGAGGTAATAGTATCCTTTTTTTGGAGAAAATACCGTTCTTTTTTCCAAAATACTTGAGGTTATGCTGACAAAATTGCAAACAATGGTGCTATCTCTCAGCATCACCTTCATTTAAATATATTGGTTAAATGATATAGAGAAATAATTTAGACAATGCATCCTGATGGCAGGGCGGAGCCCAATGGTGATTTTCATTTAAGTTCCTTGGAAGATATGGAATAATTTTATCGATCAAAAGCTATATTTTAAACTGTGTGGTAGATTCAACAGGAAAACAGTAAAGAAAGCAAAGGACAAACAGAACATGTTCCTTTTGGATCTTCTGTATGTTGTTTTCAGTAGTGGGTTCTAAATGCTTTTGCTACTGGTTCACATCTGCAGAAGCATCCTGGGTGGGTGGGTGGAGCCTTCCGCCAGTATGCCACTGGACCAAACTGGGAGCAACCCACCGCTGGTTGTTTTCTAGTTGATACTTCCAAG
>JANHGD010003647.1:19733-32686 GCA_027560375.1 Imantodes cenchoa | reverse complement strand
CCTGAGCCTCGCATAACCTCCTGTCTCTTCTTCTCCTGAGCGGCAGCCGTGCGTCCGGAGATCATCAGGCCAGATTTGGGCAGCTGAATATGCTGCTGCCATCCAGAAGGAGAAGAACATGAGAAATGGGCTCTCTCACAGCACCTCCTCTCTCTCTTCTTCTCTTGAGCAACAACGGTGCGTCCAGCTCACCAAATCTAGCCTGCTGATCTCAAGCGGCAGTGGCTCTGACCCAATCCTCTCAATGCTGCAGACAAGAGCCGGCCACACCAATCCCGCTTCATGACTGCACCCCAAAAATAATAAGACCCCCCGATAATAAGGCCAAGGCGATATTTCGGGAGTACAAAAAATAAGACAGGGTCTTATTTTTGGGTAAACATGGTATTATTATTATTATTATTATTATTATTATTATTACTATTATTATTGTTAATAATAATAATAATAATAATAATAATAATAATAAGCAAATATTTTTATTTCACATAATTTTGATTTAATTAATTAATGTAATTATCTAATTCTATTAATGCCTTTTATATACGCCTGGCGAATGGTTCCTAAATATGTTTCCTGCTGACTGCCAGCAAACGTAATAAGAAAATAATAATATAAGGGGAAAAATTATTTATTTACTTAGTTAATTAAAAAATTTGATTGCCACCCATTTTAGAACCATAATTTTGGGTGTCTCACAATAATTATATAAAACCAATATTATACAAAAATGAACACCCCCCTCCAATAAAAACAGAAAGAAAGAAACCTGGTGCCATAACTAAAACTCCTAGATGCAGCTCACCACACTGTTTTCTAACTCTGACTTAACTGTTCCAGTGGGGGAAGAACCAAAATCTACAATGAAAGCCCTGGTAGACACTTCTAAATATCTACCATAAAATACTTTTCTGTCTATTCTGCTCTAATAATTCAATAGTAAATTGATACGATACTATTGTTTTCCTATTTGATTTCAATATAGAGGTAAAATGTACCTTTTGTCATGAATTCAGTGACAATGTAGATAGGCTCCTCAGAAACTACAGCATAAAGGGGAACAAGTTTATCATGCCTTAATTTCTTCATGATCTGAGCTTCTTGTAGGAAAGCTTCTGGCATCATTGTACCAGGTTTTAGAGTTTTGATTGCAACTTTCGTTGTTCCGTTCCATGTACCTATGTAACAAATGCATTATATTATCAGTTACAATACAAAGTTTTTTAGTATAATATAAATGTTGCAGCAGCGTCAGTATGTGTAAAATAATCCATTTAAAAATGTTGAACAGAAGTTAAAAACAATTTGTGCCTTTAGCCTATTGTTTATAAATGATTTAAAGTAGTATTGTTTATCAAT
The DNA here is from genome assembly GCA_027560375.1 of Imantodes cenchoa. Lineage (NCBI taxonomy): Eukaryota > Metazoa > Chordata > Lepidosauria > Squamata > Dipsadidae > Imantodes > Imantodes cenchoa. The sequence goes on along the minus strand of JANHGD010003647.1, from coordinate 31,327 downwards.
GATTTAAAGTGATTCTCTAATTCTTAGGCAGATGTTTTCCATTTCAGCAATCTAAAATTCTAATAATAATAATAATAATAATAATAATAATAATCCTCCTCCTCCTCCTAATAAGGTCTGGAACTATTATGCACAGAACACTTAGATTTAATGATATGAGTTATGGTTCTCCCCATTTAACACTTACCCATCCAAACTTCACCAAAGCACCCTTGGCCCAGCTTAACTTCTAGCCGCAAGGATTCTCTAGGAATTTCCCAGGCATCTTTTGCTAAGCCCTGTGTCTGAGGTTTCACCGTTGGACACACAGTTGTTAATTTATGACACAGGCCGTCAGCATGATCTAGGAATCAGATAAATATTTCTTATACAGTCATGTATTTTAAAGAATACCCTTCTCAGAAATATATGCATCGGTCTATAATTTACTTCTAGGATCAGCTGCAGCATTTAGAACCTACCTGTATAGTGTTTAACCAGCTTTTGTAAAGATTCAAATTGTGCTCTTGTTGTTATATAATATCCACCATTGTCAAGTTTTCTAATTTTATAGTGTTTCACATTATCACCTCTAATCTCATCCCAGTCACGTATAGAAAGGGAATAAGCACCTAGAAAAAATAATTTAATAATTAATAATTAATAAAAATAATTTAATAATTTAATATTTGATTCTGTAAACAGATTTATTTAAAAAAATTACAAATTTATTATAATTTTATTTTATTCAGTAATAAAATTAAAGATAGATACCTTTTGTAGTTTCACTCTCTCGGACTAAAAAGATACCACGTTGATTCCCAGGATTTAAAAGTAATCTTTCTGCATCTTTCCTGCCCATTTTACCAAAATACCATCTAAAAAGTTGAAAGAGAGATATGTTCAAGAAAAGATTCGGTTGCAATATTTGATTAACATAGCAATGGTATTAAATTGCAAAGATGTGACCGTGGAGTATTCATTATAACAGGGGCTTTCCATATAATTCCATCTTTCTAATTTTAAAATAGATGAGAAATCAAAATTGTTTCTAAATGTGATATGATCACACAGATTCTTCTACAGGTGAAGATATGATCTAGTACTTTTATTCAAAAAACAAAACAAGACCGTGTCTCATCTATTCCATCCAAGATTCAGTAACAAACTAGTTTTAAATACAAGGAGAGTTTCAAAAGCAGATATTCCAAAATACTGTTTAAAATTTTGAAGAAAAACAGGACAAGTCAGTTGGACTAAAGCAACTTCAGGTGAAACCAGAAAGTATTGTTTGTCATTTTGTTGTTCCTGTATGCTTTCTGCTTTAAATGTGGTTTTGTTAATTTTTTAAAATTACCAAACATGCTAAGCATTGTTTCAGTGGAAAGTACTGTATTGCATTTGAGTGGCAATAATGCCATATAAACAAGCAATCAAATAAAGCTGCATATCTGAACCGGCTGAGTTATAAAGGAGATATACATCTTTCTTATTTATGTATGTATGTATGTATGAATATATGTATCTATGTATTTATGTTTGTTTATTATTTTCTTTCTTTCTTTCTTTCCTTTATTATTTTTATAAATAATTCAAGGCAGGAAATATACCCAGCATAACTTTCTTCTCCTATTTTCCCCACCACCAACAATCCTGTGAGGTGGGTTGCGCTGAGAGGCAGTGATTAGCCCAAGGTCTCCCAGCTGGCTTTCATGGCTAAGGCAGGACTTGAATTCATGGTCTCTTGCTTTCTAGCCTGGTAATCGCAAAGTTTATAAGCAATTCTAGGTAAAGGGAACTTCAACAATATGCTTAGAAATTCCATGTATTTCTAAGCTCAGAAACTAGCCAAAATATTTAAGGAAGCAGCTTGGGGCAATGTAAGGATTGACTAGCAACTAAACTTTGCAAAAAGTATACCAAGCTTTAAAGGCTGTACATCTTATATATACCATACACACCAGCGGTGGGCTGCTCCTGGTTCAGATCGGTTCTTAGGCGGCGGGAGGCTCCACCCACCCACCGGGACGTTTCTGTGCATGTGCAGAAGTGTCACGCACATGCGCGAGTGCAAACCAGTGGCAAATCTCATTTAGAACTCACCACTGATACACACCTAATACAGATTTGGAATGTTTTCAACAGAAAACTGCTCCGTCAGAATATACTGTGAAGTCTCTGTGATGAGGTGAGACCTCCTCATATGAAATATATATTTCAACATATTTTTCTTGTTAAATAACAATGAGAAATTTTGTGACTTTTTGCAGATCTATTATGTAGGGAAGGAGAATTTATTAGGTTTCTTTATTTTTTTCCAGCATCCAACGAGTGTGGATTTTTTTAATGTTTAATGTTGTATGTCTGGGTCTCTTTTTTCTTTTTCTTTTCTTTTTTGTACAGTGTTTTTGTTATTGTTACTGTTGGATTATGGTTTTTTTTCAATTATTTTTCTCTTTTGTATTTTATTCCCACTGACAAAACATTATTGATGATAGATAGAACAGACTGTGAACTGTCAATAATTGTACACGTATCAACTCATATTAACAGATGTGGCATTGAACTATTCGTTCTAAAAATAATCTAAACATACATTTTAAGAAAGTCAGTCTCCTCTTTATAATCTATAACATTTTAAGATATTAATTTTGTTTAATTCATGTAAGTGCTGTAACGAAGACCTCTGGTATCTAATAATTCTTTTGAATAGGCTTATTAAATTATACTGAATGCCACAGAATAATTACAGATAAAAAGGATTAAGGACATTATAAAGTCTTACTCTTCTGCTTGAATGGAATCTGCAGGAGCCACATAATTGCTAGGAATGTAGCCACTCTTTCCTGTTACAATAGATCTTGCTTCCCACCAGTCTCCTTCCCTAAGGGGAAGGAAGGACAAGAAAAAAATTAATTACACTGAATATATATGAACAACAATAATAAAATTATTTTCAATTATGAAATACTGTGAACTGATACATCACCATCATCATCTTAGCTTAGATGTCTGTTTACATCTATGAAATAGCACACCAGCTAGACCAGTGATGGTGAACCTATGGCACGGGTGCCACAGGTGGCATGTGGAGCATATCTCCTGGCATGCGAGCTCAGCTCCAGTGTGCATGTGTGTGCCGTCCAGCTGATTTTTGGCTCGCAGAGAGGCCATTTTTGGCTTCCGGAGAGCCTCCAGGAGGATGGGGGAGGATGCTTTTGCCCTCCCCAGGCTCCAGGGAAGCCTTTGGAGCCTGGGGAGGGTGAAAAACGGGCCTACTGGGAAGTTGGGAAACCGGCCAGAAAAGGGCCTCTGGGGGGGGGGAAGCTGTTTTCGTCCTCCCCAGGCATTGAATTATGGGTGTGGGCACTCACGCATGTGTGATAGTGCGCGCACATGCGCGTTCGGCACCCGAGGGAAAAAAGGTTTGCCATCACTGAGCTAGACCTTAATATAATTGTTGTTTGCCCTATGTAGGAAAATACCATACAGTACGGATAACCATTTATTAGAACACTCTAATAAACACGTGATAAATAAAAATAAAAGAATTGGAAGACATCTTGGAGATATTTTAGCCCAACCCCTTGCTCAAGCAGGAAACCCTACATCATTTCTGACAAATGGTTGTCCAATCTCTTCTTTAAAACTCCAGTGTTGGAACATCCACAACTTCTGGAGGTAAGTCATTCCACTGATTAATTGTTCTAACTGTCAGGAAATTTCTCCTTAGTTCTAGGTTGCGTCTCTCCTTGATTAGTTTCCATCCATTGCTTCTTGTCCTGCCCTCAGGTGCCTTGGAGAATAGATTGACCCTCTCTTTTTTGTGCCAGCCCGAGATACTGGAACACTGCTAATATGTCATGCCGTGTCCTTTTTTCCATTAAACTAGACATATCCAATTCCTGGAACCATTCTTCGTATGTTTTAATCTCCAGTCCCCTAATCATCTTTGTCACTCTCCTCTGCACTCTTTCTGGAGTTTCAACATCTTTTTTATATCATGGCGATCAAAATAAACAAATGAATTTTAAAAAAGTAATTCTCAAAACTTCTAATCTTTCTCAAATATTACTATTATCAACAAAAGATGGACATTTTACAGAAGAATAACTGAAAAAACAACAATCCCTTAATGAGATGAAAAACAATCGTATTCAGAGAATACAGTTCCCTTTTTAATATACTGGAATCTCTCTGCTACTAAAATTGGTATTAATTAAATATACTTCTGAAAGTGCCTTATTGAAAATTGCCATATAAAAGGAACATTAAGGTTGCATGTAGCCCTTGACTTATTTGTTTAGTGTGAAGTTACAACAGCACTGAGAAAAGGGGCTTATGACCATTTTTCACACTTGTGATTGTTGCGGCATCCCGATGGCCATGTCATCAGAATTTTGACACTTGCCAACTGCCATGTATTTATTATGGTTGAAGTGTCCTGGGGTCATGTGATCATCTTTTTGAGACCTTCTGACAAGCAAAGTAATAGGGAAGCCAGATTCACTTAACAACTATGTTACTAACTTAACAACTGCAGCTGTTTACTTAACCACTGTGGCAAGAAAGGTGGGCCCACTTAACAACTCTTAATTTTGGGCTCAATTGTGGTCACATGTTGAGACCTATCTGCATGTACCTATCTTAGTAGTAAATATAAAAGCAATATCATATTAAAGGCGTGTGGTATAATCCAATTTACCTTTATAACTTCCAGACTGATCTGTTCTGTAGAAAGTAAAGAAGTAAAGAAGATGACTTTGGTGGAGATATGCACACTCCTTTGCCAAAACACATTTTTAAAGGCCACAATGTCAAGACAGCAGCTCATACAGACACTTCCCTAATTCACTGAATTATAAGAAGATAGAAGAGATATAACACAATTTGACTTGTAAGATTGATATCAGCCATACTAGGAATATGAGATTTAAAAAATCAACTCCACTGGAAGGCTAAAATTAATTTATTGAGATTGGCTATAATAGTAGAACCTTGCAAGTCCAATTATGTTGTTATCTCCTTCTCCTTATAACATCATTTTTCTTACTCTCTTGTTCTCTTATGACTGAATACTTTTCCCTATCAGCAACAATATTATTAGCATATGTGGAGGAATGTGAATGGCTAATAGTGTGTGATTAATAGCAATAGCACTTAGAGTTATATACCACTTCACAGTGCTCTACAGCCCTCTGTAAGCGGCTTACCCCCAACAATTTGGGTCTTCATTTTACCCGCTTTGGAAGGATGGAAGGCTGAGTCAACCTTGAGCCTGGTGAGATTTGAACTGCCAAACTGCTGGCAGCCCGTGATCAGCAGAAGTAGCCTGCAGTACCGCGTTCTAATCACTGAGCCACCACGCCTCTTAAGTAATTAAATCCACAAGTTGATAACAATACTTACGTATTATTGATTATCTGAAAGCGTTCACCTTTCTTGAATGAAAGATCATCTCTAGTTCTTGCTTCATAATCGTACAAGGCCACAAAAACAGTAACACCCCCTTAGGAAAACCCAAAAATATGGCATTAATACTTTTTCCTAGACAAGGGAAATAGATACAAATCAGATTACACATGCACTATACAAAAGCATTTCACCGATTTTATTTTAAAGAAAATAGATATTCTTACTAAAAAGTGTGGAATGTTTATAGCTTTAAAATAAAAATGTTCTCTGAACTTAATGATTTCATAATGGCCTAGGTCTGCAACCACACTTGAGGCAAACTATACATTTGATTAAATATATTCATATTACTAAGAAAAACTTATTTAACATTTTCATGGTTAAAACAACTTCAAACTAGAAAAGTTGCTTTTCATGTTAAAGTTATGAGGCTACCTGTGTTGTATGTTAGTAGAAAATATATGAATAGGATATTTGGATATGCTCACATTCTTATCATAGACCTTCCCAACTCCTACATGTCAACCAGAAAGGTGTACAGCAGTGTTTTTCAAATTTGGTAATTTTAAGATGCGTGGATTTCAATTTCCAAAATTCTTCAGCTAGTATTCTGAGACTTGAAATCTAGACATCTAAAATTTGCCAAAGTCTGAAAAATACTGGTCTAAAGTGAATGCATATTAGTTATTCAATATACAATAGCTCAGTGGCTAAGACGCCGAGCTTGTCGATCAGAAGGTCAGCAGTTCAGTGGTTCAAATCCCTAGCACCACATAATGGGATGAGTGCCTGTTACTTGTCCCAGCTTCTGCCAACCTAGCAGTTTGAAAGCACGTAAAAAATGCAAGTAGGAAAATAGAGACCACTTTGGTGGGAAGGTAGCAGCGCTTCGTGCACCTTAGGCGTTTAGTCATGCTGGCCCCATGACCACAGAGACATCTGCGGCTTAGAAACGAAGTTGAGCACCGCCCCTAGAGCCAGAAATGACTAGCACGTATGTGCGGGGTAACCTTTACCTTTACCTTACAATCCTCAATGGGATTGCAAAGTCTAATTCTATTGTACTTCAATACTAATGCATAAAGTGGCCATCAAATTCTGCAAATCTTTCCTGTTGTGGTTAAGAATGGAGAATCAAAGCCAGTATAAAATCCATTGTTTCCATTTTATCTCCATATACATTTTTTCACTACTTTCCCCATAAATGTTAATATTTGTATAAGGGATTCTTTTTCAAATACAGCCTGTGACAAGATTATTTGATAAGATTATTTTATGTCTAAAAATCCAATAAACAAATCTTTATTAAAAATTAGTAAGGTTTCCAGAATTAGCATTTATATTCGAACACTAAAATATTTTCAAGCATTTGGGAGAAAATAGCAACATAAACTTGCATGAATATAGTAATCATCTCGGATATATTTTGCAATGTTAATTCTGGTTTTTGCCAATAGAGGCTCTGAACATGACTTGCCAACTGGAGAATGATGAACTAACCGAAGCATTTGAAATGTATGTAGGGGTCAACGGCACTCTACTAACAAATCTTCCATTAATAAATATTTAGATCAGCGCGCACGGACACACACACACACTCACAAAACCTCACATAAAAATATAAATAGGAATATTAACCCAACATAAAGCTACTGTGATATAATATGAACTTGATTCTAGGTCCAAAACAGAGTATTTTTTCCCCACCTGAAGCTCCTACTGGATTTAACCCGACCATGGATTATTAACAGATTACTCTGTCAACTGAACTCATATAGTTTCATGAAGAAAACATTGTAAGAAACCATATAACTTGAAAACTATGCAGACAAGAAATAATTCCAGTATTATTTGCTTTTATTAATGTGATAATATATTACTATACTATGTATATTAATATACATTACTGTTCATTAATTTCTCACACACATTTTACGCTATTAATTTTGTTAGCATTTTTCGAATTAAAGGAAGACTACAAATGTTTAAATTAATTTATAAACTTGGATTTTACTGAATTTATAAAGTATACCCAACATTTGTTAGGTATAAACTCAATAACTTCAGTGTCCAGGGGAAGAATGTTAGACTGAAGATGTCTCTGCAAAAGTTGATCTGACAACACATCAAATAACAAGAAACCAGTAGACTGGTTCCATGGAATCTTTCCAGATAAGGACAGGAGATTGACCACATGTGCTGTTCCTTCCTAGGAGATCAAAGGACAATAGTCTCTTGCAGGGTTGGGCATTTGAGATGGTGGGAATATGATGCTTGCAACCATGTTCAGCACCTTTTAATGGACACTGTATTTGCTAGCCTTACTTTCTAGTCACTTTTGGAAATTGCTTATTAAATTTAGAGACTTTTGGAAAGTGACCTATGTATTTATTTTCTTATTAAATTTACAAAAAAAAGTTGGCTAAAGAACTCCTCTGTATGATGGGATAAAGAAGAAATGGTAGAGAAATCAAATCCTATGATAATCGTATGAATGAACTAAAGATTAAAATAGTTAAGAAGTAAAATTAAGGAATCTAAGTTGGTTTAAGTTATCAAGGTTAAAAAAGGCCTGTTGTTATTTCCGGCAATCCTTTATGGATTTCTGCTAACACCAGGACTGAAAAGATATTTTATGTATTTGCCTACAGATAAAGGAAGGGATTTGGGATGAAGAGATAATTAGCTGTTGGCTTGGAGAGGATTTATACTTGCTGTGAAGGTTGGAAATCATTTGAATTACTTTATAAGTTACTCAAAGCATTGAACATACATAATACTCCTTCCTCCACTTAATTTCACCACAACAACAAACCTGTGAGGTGAGTTGGGCTGAGTGTGTGTGACTGGCCCAAAGTCACGAAGCCTACTGCAGGACTAGAACTTAAAGTCTCTTGGTTTCTAGGCCAGCATGTTAACCTCTCCGCCACACTGGGTCTCGACAACTAGACGTCCTGAACAATTTGATCAACTTTAGACAACATTAGTAGTGTGAAAGATTCTCAATTCTTCCTCAGTAGTATGCTAAGTGCCACCTGACCTGAGAGACCCATCTTCTGGCACTGTAATTAGCAATCACTTTATCTTGTCCACCCTTGTGATTTACTTGAAAATAAATAAATAAAAGGAGTAGTTTACTGCTGCTTTCTCAATACAATATGAATGGATGCTTTCGCTCTAGTCACTAAAATGATTATGTCAGGTATCTTCCTGTACTGAATTGCTGCTGTCCAATATATATTGCCTGCTTTCTGAGGATGACCTTGCTAGGAGTATTTATGCTTGATGTACAATCAGGGCATCCTTCATTCACCCCTTCCCCACCCTCACAATGTAGCAGCAAAGCAGGACCTGAGGGACTATACTTTCACTAAGCTCCCTAATTGAAATGCTCACACATTTTCATCCCTAAGCCCGATGCAAAACCGGGTTCTGAATTATCAGAAATTCAATATACACTACAAACATTCCCATTTAGAATTTTTTGGGAGCTGCAGTTAGACCAAGACATTCATATGGAAAGACTTAATTATGTAATTTTAATTTTACTTAAAGCATTTTAGTGCCTGGGTTTGTAAAGACCAAAACATTTTACTGCATGTATTTTTTTCTCTAAACACTTACATCGATTATAGATGATCATTTCTGTAAACGGACTTCTTATTACTACCATAGCACAACTCCAAACCAGCTATTGTAAGGTCCAAATGTGTGTGTGTGAGAGTAGTAGTAGTAGTAGTGATGGTGGTGGTGGTGGTGGTGGTGATGTTGGGAAGTTTGCTACAGCTTTTGGAAACTTTGTAGTTTAGTAAGAAGATTAGTTAGAGGTGGAAAGAGGTTTCTCAAATGAGGAGGTGATTCCTTGAGCACAAATGCATATTCAGGTTGTTACCAGAGATGTCCACGAATTCAAGTCTGAAGTGGTCTAGAACACTGAGCCCCCTGCATTCTATTCCATGCTTGAGATTAGTTTACTGCAAGCTGGAATTCATTATGACATAAATCATGATTATTAGGTGCCAAAATGTTTCATTTTCTTCCCCTTCAGTAACTAGCAGATTTAAATCACAGCTTTATTTTTTTGTGTAGCCTAACAGTAGTGAAACCAATCAATATTCCTACATTTTTCAGGGGGGAAAAAACCAAATGATTTCTTACACACATTTTTATAAAATAAATTAGCAACACACTAAATGAAAGGATGCAACTCAAAATAGGGAAATGTTAAGATTATTGTTCATATTTTAAAATCTTTCTATGATTTTAAGGTGAAACCAATTAATTTCATTTTTTGTATTACTGAAAATTATGTTGTTGGATTATAAAATACAAACATGACAAATGAAAATGATAATATATCCTAAACTTTTATTTATGAAGAAAGACTTGAGGTATTTTAAAGGGATGAACACTTTGTTTTCCATCCAAATGTGTGGAACTTCTGTAAATATAGTTGATTCTCATAGCACTTTGTAAAAAAACTGATTAAAAATGCAATATCTGCTGGATATAACAATGAGTGATGGCAAAATCTGCAGCCTTTCATCACAATACTTCTATGTCAACGGTTTGTTGAGAAATTGCCACAACACTACAATACTACTCTACATCTTAACGTTTAGTAGAGTGATGTCTTAGGTCACTGTATGAATATCATACCCTCCTCAAGATAAAAAGGTGGCTAGCCGACCATCAATTTGAATCGTATAGGACACAGAGGTAACTGAGATTCTTTAGATGGTCATGTGACCTTGTTTTTTCCTTAAGATTAAAGGAATCTTTGGCTTTATCTTAGTGGGGATTAGTATTAATGGAATCTACACCCAGACATGCATGATATTCACAGAGGATACTATTCTGCCAAAAGTCATAAATTCTATGACTTTTCAAGTTTGCAGTGCACCAATGTAAAACTGGTACATATATGAATTCATGGATGATCCTGAAGAATCTGTTAGCTGTAAGTAACTAATTAGCATCAGTCTTACATAAAATCTGGGAAGTTGATAAATGTACTAAAGAGAAGTCGACCATTAGTACAACTGTTGGGACTGTTGGCGCAGAATGTTGTTTTGTACAATTTTATTTATGTATTTTTTTTTAGTCATCTTTTGCATATTGCTTGGAGCACAAGACACTCATAAGGTTTGCAGCAAAATCAAACTTTTCTCTAATACTGCTTGACTTTTGTACAATCTTACAATAGCTTTTTTTAAATGCATAACACATTTTAGACTAAACCACATGCAAGTCTTGTTTCGGTATTACTGAAGGGTTCTTTTGCTAGCTGATGGTAATTTTAAGACCATGCTTACCTGTTAGACCACTAGGATATGGACATGGCACTGGAGAAAATGAAGAAGATGCTCCTCCGAAAGGTGTCATACCAGATGATCCACCAAAAGGAGTCATGGAATGGCTATTAAAATTGATCGATGATCCTTTTACTACAGGTGACTGATTAGCTTGGGTTGAATCAGATCCATAATTGCTGACAGGGGAAGTAATTGTCTCTGGAGTATTCTCAGTTCTATATTTCATAGTAGGACTTTTGTCTTCCTTGCTCTTAATGCACCCCATGGTCTTTTCTGTAGAGAAAACAAAGGATAGTAATGTATGTGAATATTTCATTATTGTTTAAACTGTTCACTAAATATTTATAATAATTTGGAGATCTTTTTAGATTGAAACATATTTACTCTTTAAAACAAAGATTTTAAACACCTCTGAATATTAGATATTCAATTGATTTCATAAATATACTACTTTATTACAGCCAAAACTCAGAAACGTAAATTGTGCTAAAGATATATTCTAGGGGTCCTTTTCGAAAGGCAACTGTTTTTTTTTCTTTGAAAATATTTCATTTTCTTTAGTTTAGAAGCTTCTTCAATTCTGACTGAATGGTGGGAAATCTAAATATAATGCACTAAAACAAAACGTGGATAATATTTAACTGCTCAGCAAATAAACTGAGGTATAACTTAGGAAGACCTTGCATTACATGATGCTTTTCATTGCTACTGTTAAGTATCCTAATGCAATCCAGTTGTAGACGATTTGAAATACAATAAGAAATTAATATAATAATTGTCTATTCTTCCAGCATACAGAAAAAGCAGCATTAGATAGGTGTTATAAATACCAATAAAATAACAGATGTTGGACTTTTCATTATACTCGGTTCTTGGGAAACATGT
>JANHGD010003645.1:355322-366408 GCA_027560375.1 Imantodes cenchoa | reverse complement strand
TGCCACAATGTCCTACCTGTCAATGAATACTTCAGCTTCAACCGCAACAATACACGAGCCCACAATAGATTCAAACTTAATGTAAACCACTGCAAACTCGACTGCAGAAAATACGACTTCAGCAACAGAGTGCCTGGAATGCACTACCTGACTCTGTGGTTTCTTCTCCAAACCCCAAAAACTTTAGCTTTAGACTGTCTACAGCCGACCTCGCCCCATTCCTAAGAGGTCTGTAAGGGGTGTGCGCACCATTGTGCCTACCATCCTTGTCTTACTGTCCTATTGTCCAAATTTACCTGTACCTTCTTCACTTTTGTTTATGTTTATACCAATACACTTTATGTTTATGTTTATACCAGTACCTATCTTGTACATGGTTTGACTAAATAAATAAACAAACAAACTCTGCTTCAGTTCTACTTGAAGCAGATTTCCCAAAACAGCCTAATCCTGATTAAGTCACTCTACAATGTACACAGAGAAAGACGTGATTTTGCTGCAATCGTCACGTGTGAAAACTGGTCGTAAGTCATTTTTTCAGTGCTGCTGTAACTTCAAACAATCACTTAATGAATGTAATTAATGAATGGTTGTAAGTCAAAGACTATACATAAGCAGAAAAAAACTAATTAGATAAAAAAGTAGGAAAGGGTATAAAATAAAATGTCTTTTTTTTCTTTAAACATTTTTAAGGGGAAAGGGAAAGTTTACTATTTTTACAAAGTAAAAACACTTGATTATGCTGTCTTAACTATGAATATATTTTCTTACTATCAAATGTCGAAGCCCTTCCCTCTTATTAGAACTCCCTGAAAATCCTCCTTCCACATACCATTTCATTTAAAATGGAATGTCCATTAGCACCAAGCAAGATTTTCCTCTAAAGGAAAAGAGTTATCTACCAAGAGGAATGATTTTCAGGAGAAATCATGAGTTAAGATATAGCAAATCTCAGAGTACAGAAGTTTTTTTTTTCTTTAACAGTCATATGGCAGGGATTTTTAGGGGATTTCCACTGCAGAAGCAAGAATTATACATCTCTGCACCCCTAAGGAGTTTTTCTGGGAGTAACGTCAAACTGAAGGGAGGGGCATTCATTCATACCACTTTTTTTTTTCTAAATTAACAAATAGGCAGCAAATTTTCAGGGCAAAAAACTTGACTTAGTCATGTTTAGAGTAGATCTATTTAAATAATTGGGAGCAGTTAGTGTGACTACATTTAAGAAAACTTTCTGGCATTAATATACTGCCATAATGTACATTTCTCCAATTCTTTGCTATTTCTATGGGTCAGGCACACAAGCACAGAAATAAACAGCAAACAGTGTATATCATCTGTACTGTTTGCTGGGAGGCAAATTGCTGGGAGGCACAGACAGATTTTTTCCCCTTGTTTTCCTCCCCCAAAACTAAAGTGTGTCTTATACTCCGGTGCATCTTATACTCCGAAAAATATGGTAGGTGCTTCATGTAGATGTTAAGTAGAAAGGGTGAAAGCATTAAAACCTATGGCACCCCACAAGTCATGCCTCAGACTCAAGCTCTACCACCCCCATCAACACCAACTGAAAACTGGCTGCAGAGGAAAGGAGAGAACCACGGTAACACCATTCCTCCCATTCCCAATCCTCACAGTGAAGATCTCTTCAGGATCTCGTCAACTTCATTCAATCATGATGTTCTTAGTCTTCCCATCCACTCTTTTTTTCATACAGTTGTTTCACAGTTTGATGCTCATTCATTGTCTATATGATTAAGCCATATCAGTGTACTTCTTCCATATCAATCATGTTTGATATCTAAGGTCATCCATGATAACTCAAAATTCATTCAATTTTAACTATATTCTTGCTTCAGCATACTTTTTTTTTTTTTTAATCCCATTCTAACTTCAGTCAATTTACTTTTAGAGCAGAAATACAAGGTTTACATATCTATTGGTATTTTGTTCAACAAACATTTATTCCTTATAGCAGGCAACATAGTTACTACTTTTCTACCAGTATTTATTTGCATGACTTAAAATTATATGTAAATGTTCACGTAAACATACATTTGAAGAAGGAGGTAGATAAGTTCTACATAGGTCCACCAGGTAGCCACTATACTGTAATGGGAAGTATTGAACTAAGAGTAGAGAGACCTGGATTCTAAGCCATTCACAGCCATAGAAATTTACAGAATGATGGAATAACTTTGGGCCAAACATATTATCAGCGTATTCCACCACCAGGACTTTTGTTCTGATGAAAATAGGAGAAGGGAGTGGCATATATGTCCCTTGGAGCTCCTGAATGAAAATCAGAACATAAATCTGATAAAACAAGAATAGGAATTTGAGCTTCATAATGAGCTCACAGTATAATATCATGGTGTATGTATATGTAGTTGATTCTATACTCAGTGCCCTAAAATACTAAGCTGGCCTTGCTATAACATGAATTCTCCTTTCATTATCATTAGATGGAGTAGAAAAATTTTAAATGTTACTTTTTAGCTTCATTAGAGCATGCTTCAAATAGTATATCCATGTGAAGCTTAATTAACCTTAATTGTTCTTACCAAGGTAATTTCTTGCCAAGACTCTTCTAGTAGTGATTTCTTCTAGCTCTTCTAACACTTCAAATATGCAGTTTGTCAAACTAATAAATGACTACTAGATTTAGGCCTGAACTTTCTTTTCATTCTTTTTATAGCCTCAGAAAGGTAAGCCAACTCCGAGCCCTGTAGACTTTACTATTACTCCTGAAACACTACAGAATGTGAAAGAGGTAAGAATCATTTTAGAAAAGCAGTTTTGTGGAGTGTTAAAGGCAACAGACTGGACATTATGAGTTCTAGTTCCACCCTAGGCATGAAGGCAGCTGGGTGGTATTAAGCTAGTCACTTTTTCTCAGCCCTAGGAGGGAGCCAATGGTAAACCATTTCCAAAACCTTGTCAAGAAAACGGCAGGGACTTGTCTAGACAACTGCAGAGAATCCATACTTACTTGAAGCACAAAAAGAAAAAGAAAAAAATGGTTTAAAAAAAATCAAACTCCCAGAACAATGGATGCTTCAATTTTCTTCTGTTTTTGATTTAGTGGCAAACCTGCCATTGTATCTGAGGTGGACAAACCAGGATTTGCACAAACCAAGGTTATATAGAAATAGCTGGGAAAAGGACAGGAGCATATGAAGTGAGGAAAGAAAATATTTTTATTAGAGAATGTATCTGAAGAAATTCCTTCCGTTTAGTTTTCCAAATGAGAGAGAGAGAGAGAGGCCTTTCTCAGTGTGGGGGAAAAATCAGTTAAGCAAAACTAGGTTTGAGAGAGCAAGCACTTAATAAAAGCCATCACTGCTTGGGAGAAAATCTCAAAGGAGCTGTTTTTCAAAGGGTTCTTGACAGCTTGAAATGGATCCTGGCTTTGGGAGGCAGACCTTTATTCATATCCTTTATATGTCATTGAGACTCCCGGAGAAGATATTGGGAGGTTTCTCTTAATTTGCAGTGAGGAATGCGACCCTTTCTTTACTTAAGGCTTATATAGGTGATTATTCTCAAGTATTTTGCATCTTATAATTAATTTAGGTTTCACTGATTTCAATAGGTATGCTGTGAAGATGACTAAGTATACATCCAACCATTCTTTATGAAGTGCGTAGTTTTCTGTATATTATAGTTCAATTAACTATGCCTACATATTTAAGGTCTGAGGAGTTAACTGCATGTTACACTAAACTTATGTTTAGAAAAGCACTTGTTGCTTACATATATTTCACTTCTATTTTGAAGATATTGAATGGGATAAGGAGAGGTGATGAAAGAGTAAAACATAATTTCTTCCCTCTTCCACTATGAACTAATGAGAATAAGAGATAGAGCCATGCTATAAAATATGTGAAAAGAACAAGAAAATTTGTACATTTAATTATTATATAAATTACCCCTCTCTCTCCACCCTTCTCTCTCCCTCTCCCTCTGCTTTTAGAGAGCATTGCTTCCAAAATTTCTAATAAGAGGCCACCTCAATTCAACAAATTGCATCATAACACAGCCTCTAACAGGGGAGCTGATAGTGGTGAACTCCGATGCTGCTGTTAAAAGTATTGAACTCCAGCTAGTACGAGTGGAAACCTGTGGTATGTCTTTATGTCTGCCAGTGCATAAATTGGTGCTGGAGAATAGAATTGGAAGTGGGTGTTCTTAAGCTGTGACTGTCAAATGCTTCTGTCATTCTGGATAGTTGACAAACTCAAGGACAGTTGGGCCTTCATCCACATCCAAATGTTTCCAGTTGTATTAATGATATATTTTAGTAACAAACATTGGTGGAATTTATTTGGCAGTTATCAATCTCATATACAAATAAATAAATCTTTGATGTAATTGTATTAATTCCAAAGTGAAACCATCTTCAGAAATTTGAAATGAATGTTCCAGATCTGTGTAATTCTAAATTAACTTTATTAATTTTAATACAGTTCATATTTGAAGTTCCTCCTGCAGCTCTGAAGTGATTTGGAACAGCTCTTCAAAGACATCCAACCTATATGAGTGACTCAGAGACATCTTGATGATGAATGTTTAATTATTAAACCTGCCTGCATTAGAATGTATTATTTAGTAAGTTAGGGGCTCTGAATGCCACTTGTCTCTCATTTTTTGCAAAGGCTGTGCTGAAGGTTATGCTAGAGATGCCACTGAGATTCAAAACATTCAGATTGCTGATGGCGACGTCTGCAGAAATCTTCCTATTCCAATCTATATGGTCTTTCCAAGGTTGTTTACATGTCCTACACTGGAAACTACAAACTTCAAAGTTGGTAAGAACGGCATTTTAAACTATTTAGCCATACTAAATAGTCTAATGCTTTATTTCCATTATGGTCACCCAGCACCTAGAACAAAACCTGTTGGTAGGATATCAGCTGTACAAACCTGTATCATGTTTTCCTTTACTTGACTTTTCCATTGAGATAAAAACTAGCTGTGATTTTGTTACTCTTTTTTTTTATAGTAACGCTGGTCTAACCATTTGGTTGTATTGTATCATCTTTCTTTTCTTGACAGCCTTTCTTTGGAAGAAGCGTGATCATCATTATAATATAAAAGTATTTCAAATGTGGTTCCTCCAGATTTTTGTAAAGGCCTGTGTTTGTTTGATATATTTTGTATACCACTGAATTCAATTAATCTCCTAACAGTGAACTATATCATATGCATAATATAAAACATGCACAGCAAGCAAAACAATAAAACATCTATGGTTAAAACAATATAAAATGAACAATACATTAAATTACAGGCTATCAGTATATAACAAAAAAGTTGTATGAACAACAATGCACAAATATAAATGGCTTCTGCTCAGTCAGAAATATTCTACCTAAGAGTTCAGCTTTGAAACAACTTCCCAAATGAAATCAAGATGAGCTTTGATCTTGGTAGGAAAACTGTTCAAAAGCATATTCTGCTATAGAAAAGCAGTGCTTTCAAGCTCCAATAGTTAGGCGGTTATCATTATTAAAACAAAGTTTTACATTAGAGTGTTTTACCCCTTTCTTAACATGAGTTTAGTTTAAGCAAAAGGAAAAGCTTGGATTGCTAGGTATATTTTAGAATAATATTTTTGAACAGTACTGATTTAATGTATACTGTTTTATGCCTTGTTATACTAGTAACTTCATTTATATGTGCTACAGGTACCGCAGATGGTAGATCTAATAATCTGCGCTAATTCCAGAATATTTTTTCTTTTTTTCACAGAATTTGAAGTTAACATCGTTGTCCTCTTGCATGATGATCACTTAATCACAGAGAACTTTCCACTGAAACTTTGCAGAATGTGATTAGGTTTGCTTTACAATTATTCTCAGACTAGATGCCTCCCATTTGTTGGACATCAAACTAATTGGCATTGCAGGCACTAAGTAATACAGCCCTATAAATGATTGACCTGAATTTTAAGTTACAAGAACAATGTTCTGACCCAATAAGTCAGTGTCCAATAAGCACTGATTCACATTTGTCTGTAATGCCATTGCAATGCAAGTGTTAATCTAAGTTGAAATGGGGCCTATACCTCTGTCTATTCTTATTCATTAATGAAAGTTCTGCGAGTAAGAAAATTAGACATTGAGAGGAAGAATTGATTATAATAATATGTATTGACCAAAATTATTTTGTATATATGTCTTAGCCTACCATACTAAGAAAATTCTACCTTAACTTTGGAAACTTTTGTTTATCCTATGAGTCATGAGAGATTAGATATACACTTATCAAAATATTTGACTGACATACTAAAACTATTCAAAACAAGTTGAATTTAGACATTCCTGTTTTCTCTGCTAGCATCTAAAGACTTCTTGCATTAATTTTTTTGGGGGGAATATCTTAGCTTAATTAGTAAAAATGTTGGTCTGACCTTAATAACCAATTGGAGGATTAGTCATAAGGAAGTGGAGATGATTCAGTGCTGGCATCTTATTACCAGATTGATGTTATAAGACATAAAAATAATTTAGGGCAACATAGAGGAAAGAGTGTGGTAGAGGAGGTAGAGGTAGAGGAGAAGGTAAAATTATTGCACTTTGCCTACTATTGGAAGATGTTGGACTATATATTGAATACATTTCACTTTGATGTAGCATCAGCTTGGCAATACTATAGAAAGTAAACTTTACCTAACACCTGATATACAGTATCTGATTGTTAATGTGAATAAATCATTCATATATTCTACATGTTGTTCATCCAGTGAATACAATTAGCTGTGATTCACTGATTTGCATAAAATCCCTGAGAGTGTATTTTGTTCTTTGTAAATACCCAGTAGGACATTTTAATTAAAGTAATTTTAATTTAACTGAGGCCATTTTGCTATGCTTGCTCGTGCCCAGGCTTGGTATGTGTGTGATTGTGCTTTGCTATTTGATTTTGCGAACCCAGCTAATGTGGTCTATAATATAAAGTAAGCCTTATGATTTCAGACATTGAAAGCATGTGTAACCAAACTATCATTACTGAAACTGATCATATGAACAAGCAAAAACAGACTAAAAAAGCATTATTAGTTTATTAAAGGTCTCACAAAAAATGAGGAAGAAAAAACTACAGGCTTGACTTATTTCCTTTAATGACTACTTGAAGTTACAACAGCACTGAAAAAAGTGACTTGTGGCCATTTTTCACACAACTGTTGCAACATCCTATGATCCAAATTCAGACACTTTTCAGCATCTATGAGTTTGTGTCTTGGGGTCATGTGATCACCTTTTGTGATCTTCCGACAAGCAAAGTTAATGGGAAATCAGGTTCACTTAACTGTGTTACTAGCTTTACACTGGAGTGACAAGGTAGGTTATAAAATGGGGCAATTAATTTAACAAGCATGTTGCTTATCAATGGAAATTTTGGGGTCTTCTTGCACACTCACACATCATATTAAATAATGTCTTAAATCATGGTGTATTGATTACATCCTAAACAATTTGTGAATTAAGATTACTTTCTAAAGAGGAGGTTATCTGTGAAAATCAAAAAGAATTGAGTTCCAAATGTTCTGATTGGCGTTGCTCACTAATAAGTAATTCAAGGTATAAGACTGAAGTCTTATAAACTAACAAGTAAAACTAAACAAATCTGTACTCTATAATTTTATTAATATGTTATTTATCAATACACCTTTATTTAAAGAGACAATATCTATTAGATATATTTTGTTAACTTTTTGAACTGCTCTACTGTGATATAGTAAAAATAGCTAATACAGCTAATACAAATTATATATTTCTGCCAAAAGTACAGACACACATTAACAACATAGGCTATATAATGTTGCACCATGTATCTTGACTCATTGGAAATGGCGGAACTAGCAAAATGTATATATTTTCCTCAAGCTACAAAGGGATAATTTAATATACAATATACTGGAAATAACTGTTACAGAATTCTTATATAATTTTATTATCATGATTTTAAATAATCTAAATATCATTCTTGCTAATGTGTATAATGCATTATTTTAAGTTTTTTTATTTCGTCCAGGAAGCTCAGGATAATCTTCTCGCAAAAGTATATGACGCCGACATGTAGGACATGTACTGTGCTCTTTAATCCATGGCCCAATACACTGCATAAGACATAAAAAGATTGCACAAATATATCACTAAAATATATGGCTATGAAATATGGGAAGAATCCACTCTTAAAAAATAAAGTAAAACTGAACAAAATATTTCAAACCTCTAAAATTAATGGCTGTTGTAGCACCCCTGCAATCACACGAAAAAAAATTGGGTGCTTAGCAGCCCGCAGGAGTGCCTTATCTCCCTCCCCCCCCCCCATCTCTGCCCTTTTGGCTGCCCTGGACAGCAGCACTTCATGGCCACTGAAATAGACCCCCAGGGCCTTCAGCAGTCTCAGCTAATTGCCAACCACCCGGCCTTTACCTTAGGCCCAGCACCACTGCCACTTTATGCCCCATGACTCGGCCAGCCACACCAGCACCACAGTGCCAAGCCTCAGCTGTTCCCACTGCTCTGCAGGCTCTGCTGTGCCTTGCATGCTGCTTTACTGCCTTCCTCCCAATGCTGATGAAGTGGGCCAGGCCTGGGCGTATGCAACCATGCCAGGCTTTCTTCCTGAGGTAATTTGCGCCACACTCCAAATACTGTGCACTGTTCTGACAATGCTTCAGAAGGTTTCTGGGGTCTGAAATCTTGCGAGAAGGCTGTACACCATTCTCCAAATCACATACATCATTTTGGTGATACTATTTTGAGATATTCAAAAATATCAAAAATATCAAATAATTTATATTCAAAAAGTTTCTGGTTCCAACTATGTGTTTCACAGTTGTAATTTCTTGGTTTAAACCCCTGTGGGCTGCTTTATCTGCCACTTCGAGACAGACTGCTATTCCTCCTGGCTAATATGGAAAAAAAAAAAAGCAATATCACTAACAGGGCTCTGGAAGAAAAGAAAATCTTGCACTTCCTTGAGGAATGTCAAGGATTACTAGTTGAAGAAACAATCCGTAAGTTTCTGCAGGTGAGGCTTTAAAAAAAATAAATACTGGGAATTGTGGGATCTCAAGAAAAGTGGACGATATTGTATTTTACAGTCCTTAAAGAAATGGTACAGAAAATTCACACTATTTAAGCATCTTTCTACTCTTTTTTTTTTTTGGTGCTGATATGTGAAAATCAACATATTGACCTGCCTATCCAGAGGAAAAGGAATATTGTAGCTATCTAAAAGTACAACTGCAATAATACAAACTGCTATGGAAGCATTATATTTCTATATAATCATGCTCATATCCATTTTTGAGATTGGAAAACTCATTTCCTAAGTAATGTAGATCACATTAAACATACTTTGAATTTGCAAGGAAAAGCTTATTTTTTATGCTATAGGTATCAGCCTGAGCACTGAAAGGCTGGTCCTGGAAACCAAGATGATGTAATTTGTGTTTTTGCTTCCTAAGAGTAAATTCCCCAAGTATATATTGCAAAGATTATGATTATATTAAAAATTGGTGCAACACAGCAGCAATTATCTAGTCATTTACAGTCACAAGGACCAAATAATTCACTTACCAGTTTGTGAAATCTATGTCCACAATCCAGAACATGTAACGGACTTGAAGTTAGTTCTTCATGACATATTACACATGGATCATTATCCTATAGAAAAATACATTTATCATCTTAAAACTACTTCAAAAATTATTGATTCGCTATGCATTAAAATAAAATAAATACAGGCTCTCAAAACATTCCAAAAAATAATGGCCATATATATTTTACATGCAGAAAAATCTCTGTGATCTGCTGTTAAAGTGGCAGATTTAAGTCAGTGTGTGATATACTGAAAGCAGCTGATTCGGAAAGTATTGAACCAAATGGACTGTTTGACTCAATTACCTTTTAAGCATAAATTTAGTTTAGCAGCATCAAAATAAAAATGTAGCATTCTAATCCATGAGGCTTTGCAAAATATATTTACTTAATTCTAGAATAAACATTATAATCCAGTGTATTCAGTGTCAATAGATTAGAAAAAATATTGCATCCAGAGTTCTCTAAGTGAATTGTGCTCATGGAAGAGTATAGGAAAAAAGAAAGGGTCAGGGAACCAATGAAGACTAAACCCTTCAATATCATATGCCTCCCCCATCTCAATTCATATAGTTATCGTTCATGCAACATATTCTTTTTCTAATAACTATTTCATTTGTGAAAACAATAGTGCTATATCATTATTGTTCAGCACTTATTAAAATTTATATGAGATGATCAAGGTAGAATCAAATGTGTCATTAGTATGGAATTGCTACGCTCCCACAAGAGACCCAAGTCCAGTTCCCCTTGAATTCCATTGACTCTTATCTAGCACCAATTTGCCTTGACCATTAGTAGATCACATTGTTGTGTATGGTTAGCATGTAAAAAAATTGAAATGCTTTGAACTAAACTCCTGTTCCTCGTTATTTCCACCTGACAAAACCTTTGAGAAAATTTCAAGTCCAGTCTTTAATAAGATTTTGGAACCTCCCATACCATATTGATATGTAACATTGTTCATTTTTACTTATTTCAACTCTGAAAAAAAATCTGGATTTTGAAAATTGATTAATTTAGCTCATTCTCTGATTTCTATGACATTAGATATTGATATTGAAAACTATTCTAAGACCTTGAAAACTAAAAAGCTTATGTTTAAACATTTTAAAGGGCTTTGGAAAGAATATGTATGACATTTCTAAAATAATACCAAATTATTAAAGTGATTTATTAAAACCATAGTTTTCATAGAAAACCTACAATGGCATCATTTGATTTTTTCCACTTTGATTTTGAAGTTTCACCAATAGTTTTCCATGGCATCTGATTTGATTGAGATTGAAGTCTAGTTTTATTTTTCTTTTCAATAGCAGCTTTGGACTTTGGTTTGCTTTGTACCAATGTGTTTAATACTTTTTGAGTATGACTTCCATTTTTTCCTGAAGTACAAGAGGATAACTTTTCATTTTTTCCGGAAGAGGAAAGAACCTTTAAAACCATAATGGAAAAGTATTAATAATATC
>JANHGD010003645.1:277936-289259 GCA_027560375.1 Imantodes cenchoa | reverse complement strand
CATAATCATCACAATTATGACAAATCACAGCTTGAACTATCTTGCCTTGCATGTAGTGAGTCTCTCTCATATATTACATTTCACCTTTTAAGTTGTATTACTGAAATAAATGAATTTTTGCACAATATTCTAATTTTTCGAGTTTCACCTGTATAAGTTAATACTTTTTAAAGAACCTTTATATTCCGTATATATTCCTATATAAGCCCATCCATAGATAACACAACTCTGAAATTTTAAATAAAAATACCATGAAAAATAAGGGCTAGCTTATCTACAAATGGGGTAATGTGAGTATATACAATAAATTTAATACTTGGTTATTTAATAACTGAAGTGACACAAAACAAGAAATTGATTTCAAAATGATTAAGTTATTTGACCCAATAGATAATTATTGATCATAAATAAATAAATCAAAAATTTATTTTTTTGTCTTGCCTTTATAGGCACATTTAGAAGTGAATATCAAAAATTTATGTCGACCTAAGGATGATTTCAATCTGCTCAAAATAAGCAACACCAAAAGATATGATGTACTTGTTGAAATCCTGAAGCTATTGGGGTTGAGCTGTGAATTAAGAACTATTCCTTCTTTAACGCCTCTTTATCTACTCTCATCTGATAAGGTAGGTTGGTTTAAATAAATAAGAACATAGGCAGTGTCCTGTCGGACTGAACCAGTGGCCCACCTACTCCAAAGTCTTTTCTCATAATAGCCAACCAACTACACTAGTGTCTCAGCAGATAGTCTTCAAAGTCATCATCAAAGCTAACAGTCATTGATCCCTATCATTTCCATGATTTAGTCCAGCCCTTGTCCAGCCAGTTTCACATCTTGTGACAGCAAATTCCAAAATGTAATTTGCATTGGGAGGGGGGGGGGAGCCATTTTATCTTTTCTGATTCTTCCAGTGTTCAATTTAATTGACCTCTGGTTCTATTATCGTGAAAATAACTTCTCCTTATCCACTTTATCCACACCATTCACAATTTTGTCTACCTCAGTCATGTCCTTTCCCATTTGCCTCTTTTCTAAACTAAAAAGCCCCAAATGTCACAACCTTTCCTCATAGGGAAACTGCTCCACCCCATAAGCGTCTTAGTTGCTATCTTCTGAACTTTCTCCCAGCTCCACTGTATCCTTTTTGCAGTATAGTAATTAGAACTGTGTGCAATATTCCAGATACAGTTATACCATTGATTTATATAAGGGCACTCTTATTTTTAATATCATTATTAAAAATATTATTACCCTTGATATGTTGTTGGCTTTTCTTTTTTTGCAGTGGATATACACTGTGACAACACTTTCATCGAACTGTTTCCTATTATTCCAAGATAAGTTCTTCATCAATCACTGCTAGCTTTGGTTCCATTGGCTTCTATGAGTAGTTAGGATTTTTGGCACCAATGTGCCTCACTTTACCCTTGTTCACAACTGCCATTTTAACCTCGACCTAATGTGCAGAGATCCCTTTGGAGCTCTTCACAGTCACTTGTTCTTCGTACCACTGAGAGCCTAAGGCTGCTTGAAGCTGCCCAGACCAGAAAACTAGAAAGTGATAAAAAGAGGAGTTACGTGTGAGATTTTTAAAAGATTTGTCTGCGTGAATTTTCTGAAAGTTTTTCTGACAAACTACCTACTGGGCCACCTGTTCCCTAGCAGCCAGCATGTGAAATCAGCCCCTGAGAGAAAGGCAAATTTGAACTTAAAATAGGAACCCATGTGCTCAATGGCACACATCCTAAAAAGAGAAAAAATAGAATTGATCTCCAAACTATATATTTAAACCATTAGACAAAATGTGGATTAAATTTAAATGGCTTTTATGTGACTCCTGATATCTTAACTCTCAATTCTATGTAACAAAATGAACAAAAACATAGTTGTATGCATATCTGTTTTTATTTATTTATTTATTATTTCGATTTTTATACCGCCCTTCTCCCTAGGGACTTTGCTTCTTTTAATAACCATTCCTTTGCAGCAAAACTATCCACTACTTATACTATTCACTACTTTTCAATCTGCATCTGTGTCTCTTAACAATTACTCCATTCATTTTCCCATCTTTTGTAAACTTAATTAATAAAAAAATTGTTTGAAAGAACTATATTGCAGAAGACATTTATGAGCCATAGAAGCCATTATTAATAAGCAAAAGTTATTTTTGGAAATTATGAATAACTAAGCAATTTTGTGCCACAAATTCCTGAACTATATCATTAAATTGACTTTACATCAGCTGAAACAGTTTTTAATCTGTAAAAACACATGCCTTAATATTTTTGAAAAATGCAGCACTACTTGACTGTCCATTTAAAAAAAAATATTTTATTATATTTACATATTTTATGGTATTGTTAGAAATTTATAAAATATATGACTGGAATTTAAGCAGTTCATACACATTCAAAAAGTTATTGTGTTTATTAAAAAAAGATACCACAAGATGGCACTTCTGAGCTGCCTTACAATATAATTCTATGTTGTATATGTATGTTTAAAATAACTAATCGCTGCAATTAGATTTAGTTTTAATCTTATTATATTAACTATTATTACAGTCATTAACTGTAGATATGACGATAGGTTGCTTTAAAGACTCCCAAACTGAGATACGAAGAATAAAGTTACTTTTCTGCCACATTTTTGAAAATATAACATCCAGTGAAACTTGCCAATAAGAAAAAAAATTTAAGTTGTCGGAGCAGATCAAGTGTTTGTAATTATAATACAGATTGCCAAGCAAAAAAGTATATATCTAAAAGTGAAATACAAAGTAGGAAGAATAGATTAAAGAATGGTTTTCAGGTTTGTGCTTGTTTTGGTACTAAGTTGATTTAATGGACCATGGAGAGAAGAACTATCTGTTATCTTTGAATACTAATAAATACAAAAATACATCATTAAAGAGCTATGGTGGTACAGTAGTTAGAATGCAGTATTGCAGGCTAATTCTGATGACTGCCAGTAGTTGGATTCTCATTGGCTCAAAGTTGACTCAGCCTTCCATAAGTTCCATCCTTCCGAGGTCGGTAAAATAAATCCCAGATTGTTGGGAGCAACCTGCTGACTCTTTAAACTTCCTAGAGAGGGCCATAAAGTACTTAGGAAGCAGCATCTAAGTCTAAGTGCTGTTGCTACCATATTTACACTGATTTATACCATTTCTGCCCTGAGCTATTACATAAATGATATATGGATAATTCTCACTTAACAACCCCTAATTGGAATCAGCAACTCTATTGCTAAGCAATCTGGTCACTAAGCAAAAATACCATATGACTGCTCCACTTAATGACAGCAGTTCCAGCAATCCTACTTGCTGTTACTGAGTAAATTCCATGCAGTAGTTATGCAAGGAGCCACTCAAACCAAGCTATGGAAAAAGCTAAGGGAGTGCCTCCACCTCAACCCTTCTTTACCCATCTCGGCTCCATCTTTGCTATTTTTGCTGTCCATTCACCTACTGCTGCCAGTTGCTCCTGCTGTCCAGCCTTTCATGCCACTACCTTGCTCTTTGCACCGCATGCCATTACCATACCAACCAGAGCCGCCTGAACATGCTGGCTGAATTCTTTTGCAAAAGAAGACCCTAACTTGCACATAAGACAAGACGCTGCCTTAGTATGAAAGCAGGCAGTTTGGAAGAATGCCCCAGCTGGTGTAGTAATGGTTTGTGGTAATGGCAGTGGCAGGCAGGGCTGGGTAATAGGGTCAGCTGGCAGCAGCAAGTAGCCAGGCTGCCTGATTTCAGGTGGGCTTGGATTTTGTTCACATGACTGGGAGCAATGCAAGAGCGTTGCAACTTTGAAGAGTTGTGTGTTCCTTTCTTCAGCAGTGTCATAACTTTAAATAGTTGCTGAACAAATGGACGTTAAACAAGGACTGCCTGTAAACTGAAATAAATAATTTCAACAGACATAAATTTAAATGTCTTGCTCAGAATATTTTGAAATCAACTAAGTTATCTGTTGTTTTGCTAAGATGTCCAGGTGAAACTTTCACATGTTGTATTTAAGGTCTCCTAAATGGGAGATCCGTTGCATCAGTATTTTACTATATTGTGCATTGCTGTTTAGTTTGGCTGAAATGATTACGGTAATCTTGACATTGTAGAGTGGAATCTGCAATCTTTGTAACTAAAAGTCAGCTGAAATTGTTAACTGCTAAAATCCAAAATCAAAGTTTCTTTTAAAACATAAATCATAGGCATGGTGCTATTTTATTCTGATTACCTGAGGACAATATAAAATACTGAAAATAAGTTAATAGCAGTTACAGTTTGTTCCAGAAAATAGAATGGAACATATTTCAGTAGGTTTTAAGCATTTGTGTGAAATACTACCACAATACAGTATTTCTATTTCAGATTGTGTGTTTTCGGCTTATGACAATGTTTAACCTTTGACCTAACCACTTTCTTAAAATAAACTATTTGTTGGTGAGAGCAGCTGCTGAAGAGATTGTTTCCAGACTGCTCTCATATCACTAACTGATAGAAAGTAAACTAAAGTGTCCCATAGAAAAGCTGAGGATTGCAGATTCACCTGTAACATAGTTGCATTATATTTCTATTACATGCACATGCCATGTCTTTCATGTTTGAAAACATGCCTTTAATGAGAGCATAAAGCTGAAATAAAACCTAGAATCAGTTGCAGTGTTGAATTATTTTTTTGTCTTAAAGTCTAAGTATTTTAGAAAAGGTTGGAAATCTCTTAGCTATAGCTGTTGCTGAAATGTAGACTCAGCTTCCCACAATAAATGTAGAATAATATGGAATACTGAGATTTGTAATAGTAGTAAAATTTGGAAGGACACAGGCTCCTCATCCCTACTAAGAAGACAGAATGGGAACAAGTTGAGGTATTATTTTGGCAATATAGATATTTAATAAAATCATTGACCTCTGTGTTGGCTTCTATTCGTATTAATTTTTATTTTAATTGTGACTTTAATAATAGTATATCATAAGTGGCAGTGTCAATAAAATAATATGGAGAGTTTGTTATATGTGATACATAATATATGTATAAATGACATCTATAACTACCATACCGTAGCTTAATCACAAACAATGGTCAAGGCATCCATTCCATCCCCCAAATTTTGCAATATAAAATCTCATAAGCTTTTATCAGTGTCATCTTGACCATCCATTTTTATTAATTTATTTAATTATATATAATTTATTTATATACAATTTATATGGCTGCCTACTCACTTTCAGTAACTGTAGGTGCTTATATTTTAATTTATCATATTTTAGAACCACCTATCTTTGAGGTACTCAATGACAGTTATACACCAGACTTTTTTGAATTTAAATCAACATAACAGTAAGATTTTATTTGGAAATAACATTGGAATACCTTTCAAAATGTAAGTCAAATGAAGGACAATATTCATTTTAATAACATTAATTTTATCTGCACAAATTAATCATCCGTTGATCCACCTCAAAACATGCAAATCAATATTTTCTCAAATATTTAACATTTATTTCCATACATTTACAAATATATTTGAGCATATAGAACTCTAACTAATTAATATCAGTAGAAATTACAAAACCCATTTTAATAATTGGATTATATATTTAAGCCCAAAGGAAGTAGATGGGATTTATCCCAATTAATCATGTCGGCCAAATGCTTTCCAAAAGGCATTCATATAAAATTAAGTGGAGACATCAAATACTTATTAAGAAGTTAATGTGGGTGCACATCAGTGATGAAATCTAAAAAATTTCCCTACCGGTTCTGTGGGCGTGGCTTGGTGGGCATGGTATGGCTTGATGGGCGTGGCAGGGGAAGGATACTGCAAAATCCCCATTCCCTCCCCACTCTGGGGCCAGCCAGAGGTGGTATTTGCCAGTTCTCTGAACTACTCAAAATTTCTGCTACCGGTTCTCCAGAACCTGTCGGAACCTGCTGGATTTCACCCCTGGTGCACATCCTTTTGTAGAACAGAAATGAAGTCTTAGTTTTGATATGTGTATTTTATATTGTCTTGTAATTTTATTTTATATCACAGATTCTCCACAATACTTTTTTAGAATGGCTCAGAAGAAATATGATCACAGAAGGATTAATCATATCCAGCAAGGTGTCTCTTAAGTTTGTATCATCTTGCACTGAAAATATGGAAATAACACCTTTGCTCATTCCAGTAGTTACTGATACGGAAGCAGTCTCATCTGAAAATTTTAGTTTTGAGATATATAAACAAAACCTTGATACCAGAATTTTGGGAAAAATAGTCTTATTTTCTGAAGTTACATCAACTACAATGAATCTTCTGGATGGGTAAGAGATTCCGGTAACATTAATTTCACTATGAGAGAGACAGAGAGACTTGGCAAAAAAAAAAAAAGTGCAGTATTTTGGGACTTCCATTCTCTTAGTTTATTGAAAATAAGTGGTAAGAAAGCTTGCTAGAAAGTTTAAAGGTATGAACTGTCATGTATCATTACCATTTTTAGTATGTTATGTTATGTTATTTTTCTATTTCTGATATTGATACTGGGCTTTAAATTCATTACAATTCATGAAACAGTATCAAGTGGCAAGCCATAAAAATGCACTTTTTCAAATAACAAGAATGGTGGTTGATATTGTCCAAATGAATATGAGTGATCAGATAATCTTTCAGACAAGCTGATTAGAAGATAACCGCTTCCTATTTCACCCAAGTTATTTTTATTGTAATTTTGTAGGAACTTTGTTCCAATTGTGATCATAGTTATTTTGACAGAATTGATCCCGTATCTCCTTATATTGTTTTTAGAAGATGTAACATATCAGCCATGTTTTTCTAATCTTTACTGCTTGTACTGTACTAGGTTTCTTGGACTTTTTGTTAGTCTGATTGGATATATTTCTGATTGATCAAGCACAATTAAAGTGCTCTAATTATGAATGTGCATTATACAATTTTTCAGGATAGACCCTTTCACAATGCAGTCCAACTGAGCTGATGGGCAAGTGGACATTATGAATATTGCTGTTTTAATACCAAATTTCAGTTTTCTCCTACTGTATGTTTTGTGATTCAATCATATTAAAACACATACCTTATTTTTTGGAGTATAAGACGCTCTGGACTATAAGCGCACCTATCTTTTTGGGGGAGGAAAACAAGAAAAAAAACTGCCTCTGCCTCCCAGCAATTTGCCTCCTTGCAGCAAATAGTAAACAGCCCATTTCAGCTTCAGCACAGCCTGATTAGCACAAGCAGCTAATTGTCGGTTGGATCGGCCTCCCGATGATCAGCTGTTTCAGGCTGCAAGGAATGCCATAGCCAATTGCCGCCTCTACATGCGCCATTTTCGGCGGGTGAGCTACATATAAGACTCACCCAAATTTTCACCCTCTTTTGGGGGGGAAATGCCAGAAAATACGGTGTTTAATTATTTGTTATGCTGAAAGCTGTCCTGAAGTGCATAAGATAATTAGAACACATATTTATTTAATTGCCTGGAAATGAAGATCAGAGATTTACTAACAATGCCATCATAGTTTATGGCCCATTATCATCTTGCATTTTGTGTATGGATGAGAGCACAGTTGAATGTTAAATTCATAGTTGAATCCTCTTAACTCCCTCTATGTCTATAGACATAACTCATTTATTATTTCGTTTGATATGTGATATAATGTTAAATATTTTTTCCACAGATTCTCTAAGTGACCAAGTTATATAACAAATACAACATTTTCTTAAATAAAAATGCCAGTTATTCATAAAGGGGTGGCTGAGGTATAACGATTAAGATTTAAAAAGTGCTCATATTATCCATAATTTCAAACTGAAGATTGGCATCTATAAAGTTTTTAAAATATGGGGGAAAGTCCTGGAAAAGAATTAAGGGCTCTATCTCTTAAATACCTGAGGACTAGTTTAGAGGGCAGCAGCATCCATAGGAGAATCAGGAAGTCAGAGGATGATTGCAGCAGAATGATCAAAGACACGCGTGTGTACGCGCGCATACACAATATGATAGCATATGATAGCAGCACTTCAATCTAGGTGCTGGGACCCCCATTTTATCTTATTTAGCCCTCCTCCCCAATGTTGCTGAAAGAAGCTGTAGTGGCGCAGTGGTTAGAATGCAGTATTGCAAGCTGCCTTCGAATTCCACTGCCAGGAGTTTGATTCTGACTGGCTCAAGATTGACTCAGTCTTTCATCCTTCTGAGGTCAGTAAAATGAGGATTCAGCTTGTTGGCAGCAATGTGCTGATTCTGTAAACCGCTTAGAGAGAGCTGAAAAGCACTGTGAAGTGGTATATAAGTCTGGTATATAAGTCTAAGTGCTAATGCTAAAAAAATAATTTAACATACCACCACAAGAATTGAAGGAAATGGCTTGGCAAAACCATTTAGACAATCTGGAGCAGAGCACTACAAATGAAAAAGGCAGTGACAAGAAAGAGGAAAGGTAATCTATCAAAATCTCTCATAAACCTGTTATGCAACCCAAGTGTTTTGTTGATGTTGTCTAGCTTGGTAATGAAATGTCTGCAAGAAGACAACCAAGCACCAAGGACCCCCTCAGTTCAACCCTGAATTACAAATATTCTCTTCCATTGATATACAGATTTTTACTGTAATGCTGAGATTCAATAGAAGGCTTGATTATTTAAATATCTGCAGCAGAAAAGCCAAGATGTATCAAAACATGGCTGGAATTATTGATTATTAATAAGTAGGGTGAACAAGTGTGTTTATTTTAACTTTTGTTGCTAAACGGGTTAATTTTATATATTTACATAAAGCTATCATTCTGTAAAATAGCAACTTTATGGATGCAGGCAACAGTGTTAATATTGATAAAAATATAGAAATTTGTGAAATAATTTTAAAGAGGGTATGTAAGGCTACCTTATTACCTATTTCTAAAAACAGTACTGAATTGTTTTTATTCAAAATGTACTTGGTTAAGATATGTAAGGATAATAATGAATTAGTTTTTGTAGGTTTCACAGTTTTATATTTATACTATTTTGTTCCTAAGGAATTGATTCTCTAAGAAAAACAACATTGTCTGATTTTTAAAATACATTTTTGCTTTATTGTCAGGGTATCTAGAACTAAAAGAAAAGAATATACTTTTCAATTTGTTTAAACTAGTTCAAAAGTAAAATATATATCGGTTATGTCCTAGTGACTGATCACCAGTAATTTATAATCTTTAATTAAATGTATCCTAGTCAACTAGTTGAATCGCTGGCTATATGAAACATTCTTGAATGGTATATTCATTTGAATTATCATGATTGTGATGTGTTCATATATTTGCATTTTATTTATAGGTTATTAGCTTTATTTTGTTGTTGTTGAAGTGATTTAAATATTGCTGTTAAAATGACTTGCTGCTTTGTGCCCTTGAATTTGACTGTTTGTTTTCTTTGAACACTGGGACACCTGCATCTTTGAAACCACCATCAACTTTTAAACATAGTTTATTTATTCTGTCAAGGGGATTACACTGCCTGTTCACTTTTAACCCTAAGCCGCTAAGCATTACACCCAAACACTAAACTATGGTTAACTTTAAGTACTGTAGAATAAAAATAGGTCAGTTTTCAAAACTTGTGAAAAATGGCTTGTTTTAAACTTGTTTAAAATTAAATGTAATATCTTCTAGCACGCTCTAATTAATCTAAAACAGAGAGTATATGAACCCAAGGCTTACAGTATTATTAGTATAAAGTATAAATATAAATTATCTTTATAATTGATAATCATATGAAATGAGATTTTTGAAACACACCAGCATACTTACAGTATCTTGTTTCACTGAATTACCAGTTCACATATAATATTGATCAAAGATTATAGCCTATATACATTAATAAAGCTGAGTTGCTAAAAATAAGCATATTTCTTTAAAAATATTTTTATATCACAATCATTTTATTTCAGTGTGATTTATAAAATTAAGGTACACTGCCTTGTAATACTTTAAATGACTTATAAATCTTTAAAAAGACAAAGTTTTTGAATATGATTGTTTCCTAATTAAGTTGTAAGCAATTATGACAAAAACATAATTTTAAAGTTTTCTCTTTAAGTTTGTCATTTAATAACTAATCAACATATATAAATTAATAAACATTGTAATAAGATATTTTACTTGAGATTGAGATAGTTAATATTAAATTACCTATATTATAGCTATGCATGATATGCCTCCAAATCCTTTTACAAGTTGAACATAAAACCTTCCATCCCAGTCCTCTAACACTATATATATTTCAAAATTAAGACTTAGCAAAAGTGGGCTGGAACTAATTTAATGGCTGAGTGATCTCACAGTAGAGAAACAGCCAGAGTGTAATAGGGTTCTTTGTCTATATTTCCACCCTAGCTGGTAACTTGCCAGTCAAAAGTCAAACGAGAGAAACAGGTGGGAGCTATTAGACCTGTCATAAAGTTTGAAAAATTGATTCTGGAGTCTAAATGATTAGATTGAACTTGACAGTGTTGTCCTAAAGATTCTAAGAAAAATTCTATAGTTTAATTTGGAGTCCCTTGATTATTCATTAGTTCTCCAGATGGCTTGTTTTGATGTATCACATATTATTATACAAGCTCTATTATTGTTGGCACATATTTACATGTACAACTAACAAGTAAACTAAGTAGCACCTCTATTAGTCCCTGTAAATTAAGGGGTACAGAATTAATTAAATTATAGAATAGAGATTTATTTAAATATTAAATAACTTAGCTTTATCAGTAATGCTGTATGACTTTTACTTTGGAATATTTTAAATTCATTGAGGTTATCATTGTGGAATAATGCCTTCAAAGTTGTCATAGTCATGGCTGTTGAGGATATTTAAAGCACAATTTCTATAATTTACAAGAAATAAGATTTGTTCGATAACTTCTATGGTTCTTGTCATGGTCTCTAAGCATATAATTAGAATAGTACAACATTTGGAAATTTAGGAATAATTTAGGGAATAAATCCAGTGCTAAAATGAATGGCTTGAAAGAAAATCTGTTTAAATCAGTGAAATTAATTGCTATTAAAGTTAAAGAGGAAGCACAATTTCAGTTTACTAAATAAAAAGTTGTGATTTCATAGTTGCCCACAATAGGGAATCCTATAAAATGCACTTGTTTGTTTGTATTAAAAACAAGTCATTACACTGACTGGGAGTATTTTTTAAAACATTTAGTTATATGACTTGCAGTATGATTAAGGTGACCAGATTTTAACATTGGTAAAGTGGGACACCATTGACTGCAGGCGTGGTTTCTTTTTAATCAAGAAACCCACCCCCACGGTCAATGGTGTC